>JBAMJV010003455.1:0-42089 GCA_037951105.1 Echinarachnius parma
AGGAGTTTACATTCTATCTCCATCAGTTTACAAATGGCATTCCATAGATGTAGACATGGTAAAACCATGGTTTGTACAAACCTCCTTTGTGAATTCCACCCATTGTTTACACATGTAGAGATGAGTGATGGGGGTTGGTTTGAGCTATGAATTGCATGTGTAATAAATCTTTAATTCAATAAATGAAGAGATGGGTTGGAGGATACATGTTTTTAATTGGCTGATGTAATGACCTACTCGGGAGCGGAGAATAAATGTTTTTGTTTCTCAATATGAGATATGATATGCATGTATAATTTATACAAATAAGCCAGGTTTTATAATCTTATTATGAATGGGAAATCAATATCTCATGGTGTTTCGAAATATGTGCAAATTGATGAATAATGTTGTACTTAATATGATAAGGTATAACTTTTATGCAGGCAAAGGTATTAGAATTTTTTTTTTTTAAATGCATGAGAAACATTGTTATACATACCATGTCCTTTAGAAGTGCAACTTTTTGATGTGTATTTAATCAAGACTCGAGACCTTGTAATGCAGTATCACTGTGAAAATGGTATGTCTGACAAAACTTGAAATTTTGAGCTAAGAATTCTTATTGAAGAATTAATAAAATAAAATCATACTGTGATGTATGACAAATTAAACTCAATTCTTATATGACTGTTATTGACTTGTTTCAAAATTGGCAATACAGTGGAACCTTGTTATAAAGAAGAGCATACACCTATTGATGTTACCTTGTTATAAATGACAACTCGTTATATCAGGGCTAATAACAATGACAATTGTTAAATACAAACACCTTGACCCAGTAAATTGACCCGTTACTGTGTGTTGGGTACCTTGTTACAAGAGAGCTCTTCAGAAAAGGAGTGGTCACACTGAACAGGAATCCCCACGAATAGACCCACGAATGCAGTACGAATTGGTACAAATCTATGGCAAGCCGTTTTAACATCTATTCCTATTTCTTGATATCAATAATTGAATTATTGATATCAGTTTATTTCTTGATATCAAGTATTACCAATACCGAAAAGTATTTCTTGATATCAAGAATGCATTTCTTGATATCGAGAATGCATTTCTTAATATCAAGAATTTGATTTCTTGATATCAAGAATTGAATTCTTGATATCAAGAAATAGGTATAAATGTTAAAAACGGCTTGCCATTGATTTGTACCAATTCGTACTGCATTCGTGGGTCTATTCGTGGGGATTCGTGTTCAGTGTGACCACTCCTACAGTGCTGTATTGTGAAGTGGTAACAGTTGCTTTTTGATAGGTGACTTGAATGAAAAGCAAAATGTTCGCTCATATGGTTATTATGAGCCACTCAGGCTTTTCACCTTTCATTCGACCTATCAAGAAGTAGGTGTTGCCCTTTTTTCCGGTGGGGGAAGGGGGGAGGGGGTTGTGTTTATAAAATCATTTTAAAAGAATAGCTGATTTAGCCCTAAAGTATTTTTGTTTTGCCTTGGCATGAGGTGATATTTGCACAAATATTGGCATTATCATATAAATCGGGGGAGGGGGGGGGGGGGGGGGGGGGGAGGAGGATCATATGAGTAAGCCAGGGGAGAACAGGGTATATAGGGCGTGATTATTCCTGGGGGCTACCCTGGATAGTTAGACTATAATTTTCATAAAAGTTATGATTATAACAAGGTGGCCATTAGATGATATTTATCATTACTACATGTATATTATAATTGTCTATTATATAAGTCATGTAGCCTACATTTCTCTCATTACTATCATCATGCTTATTATAAAAATTGTAACTTGTTTATTGTTTTTATAATTAACAATATTAATATTAACACTACTAATTCATAATAATTGTTGTTATTAATATTATAATTACTATTATTTTCATCACTATCAATCACAATTGAGGTGAAGTAGATTACGTTGTTGTTCTATATATTTGACTAATATGTTTCGACAACATGTTTCGACAGCAATAATAACCCGTACTGTAAAAGAAATGAAAAATTACATATTTTGAAGCATTTTGAAATAATTATGATTCATGCATATATCATTGTACAGCGATGTCCAGTCTTCGTCCATTCATTACAATTATAGTTCATATTATGGTCAACGGCTCCACGCAATGCCCGAATTCCCCGCCACTTCGGGCCCAGGGACTCATTCTAGGCACGCCCCTTTGTCTGTATGCACCCATACTTCAATGTATGCACCCCGTTTGCACCTGCCTGGTAAAACCTTTGACCTCGATTGCATTATGATAATGCGGAAAGCGATGATGTGATAACACGGTAGCGTCGCGTTGAATTTTCAGGACATAAACATAATACTAATGTGAATCTGTATGCTCTAAATGTAACGTACATGACTATACAATACAATCGGGGTATTATGTTGATTTCATTACGTTGCAATACATCATATTACATGCCTCCTAGCTTCATATGAATATTCAGAGAATGGAGATCGTGTGCTAATTTTCTCATCGTGCAGAGAAATGATAAGCAGCCTCTGAATCAGTGGACAAAGAACGCTATCTGATGCAAACATATATTTTACTGTATAATATACAGTTCTTGGAATCTACTTCGTGTGGCATATTGCGTACATGTGTATCGTCGTGCATGATTGAGCGAACGTTTACGAACACGTTTACTGATTGATTTAATTTGCAGCACGTCGGGATCGAATAAATTTCTGTAATAAACATGGGTCTCGCTCTCCACTACATCGCCTTCATGGTCGGCGTCCTGTTCATCTTCCTGGGCATGCTCAAGCTCGTCCCCGTGGAGATCGGAGTCACGGGCTTCAGCCAGGCTGAGATGAAGACGATGTTCAGGCGGTACCTGTCGGCGCTGCCCGTCACGCACATCCTCGGGGTAACGCTCACCTCGACGCTCTACCGCTCGGTCGTCGGCTTCGCGGAGACGGTGTTCGGGACCATGCTGGCTTTCGGCCGGTCGTTCTGGAGGCTGTTCGGTGCGTTCTATCTGCTCGTCATCATGATCGGAGCCGTCATCACTCACCATCAAGTCGGAGACCCCATGGCCATGGCCGCACCGCCGCTCGTGTTCGCCGTCTTGCTGCTGATCATCATCATCAATAGGCGAGGACTGAGGGACATTTACTTCAGCGTGCAGACAAAGTCAAAGAACGATTGAACTAAATAATATAAGCCTGATATAAAGGTTATATGATCAACTACATAGCAAGTGGAACATAAAATGTGACTGTTCGTGATGTAATTCACCTGCTACATAGGTCTACAGATAAAAGGGATATGTAACGGTTGTCCCCACCCTTACCACATGCCCTTTATCCCCACCCTTACCCACATGCCCTCCCCCAGCCCTACCCTCAAGCCCCCCCCCCCCCCTCCTACCCACATACCCCTTCCCTCACCCTACTTACATGCCCTATATAATTATTTTGCCAAAGATTTACTTCACTGCATCTGAATTGTCAACGTGAATGTGTATAATCTCTGCCATATGATATAAATTTCTTTGTATGTTGCATATTGTGATTATAAGAACTTGTTTTCATTTATTCCAGAATGTATAACAAATTAATGTAGTTTTCTGTTTTCTTATCCTAGTTGTTTATGGTTGCACAGGTAGGCCTGCAGACTCGATACATGTTATTGTATTATAGGGAATGTGTCAATGTGATGTTCTCATTTTTTTAAGCTTTTTTTTTTATAAAAAAAATGTACATGGCTGAATTTACCAACTATAGAATTAAATAACTTTCACCCCAGCTGGCTGTCTGTATACACGGTGTGCATTTTTGTTGTATTCAATTGTGTTGTACAAAATTGATGTCAAATGCTTTGATCAAATGAATTATAGGGTTTTTAATACCATTTAAAATTTTAAAAACTCGCTGCCATGATTATGTGTACAATCTTAAGTTTCTTTTGCCAGTATTGTACAATATGTACTGCAGTATAAAGGACATTATTATAGGAACAGGTTACTCCTATATAGATCCTAATACAGTATGACTACTTCTGTTTTGTCTAAAGTAAAGAGTATCATAATTATGTTTGTCTGCATTATCAGCAAAACGTTTCTAGTACAGTATTTATATACATAAAGGGATTCAGAGGTGAATAACACATTGCTTATTATGACATAATTGGTGCTAATAAGAAAATGAGGTTAAGATATTATCATGTCTGACCGTCTGACGTAAATATAAATTGTATATTCTTGTCTCTATTATATCCTGGTCACTGCATGATGTACACTATCCGCTACTTATATAGTTGCTCATCAAATAGGCTAAGCATGATTTTGCCAGAATTTGGCTAAATATGACATAGTTTTGCCCGAATATGTACATGAGTTTGCCCGAAAATGAAATCGAGTATGCCCGAATATGACATGAATTTACCCGGAAATTACATGATCATGTTTTTACATGAATTTGAGGTGAATTTCGCCCGAATATTGACGTTTAAAAACTCTAGGGGGTTGCAGCCTGTAGTCGAACTGTTTTTTTTTGGGGGGGGGGGGGGGGGGGGGTACGCGCATTATTGGGGGAACACCTTATGTATTTCTTTGTTTTGTCAACAAAATGTCCCCTATTGTTTTTGTTCTTCAAATTATTGGGGGGGCACGTGCCCCCCATGCTCCCTGTCGCTACGCCACTGCCACTGCCACGCCACTACCACTGCCACGCCACTGCTACGCCACTGCTACACCACTGCCCCCTTCACCCACTGACCTCTACTAAGGTCAGTGCCTTCACCCTCGAACGCCTAGATGCTTTATATTGTAAACGAAGAGCCGTTAAAACTCAAGAGGGCGCTCTCTAAAAACTCATTGGTTTCAAACAGTTTTAATACAAAAATTGTGCATGAGATTTTTGTTAAAATAATGATGAAATAGAGAGATCATCAACAACTATTTAAAAACATCTTTATTAAATAATATTATTTTGGAAAAGTGTAAGCATTTCTTTTTTCAATGGCTGGTTCAAAATTATTGAATTATTGTGGCCCCCACAATAATTACAAATTGTTATATTTATGGTTATTGCAGCCGTCTCTGAACTGATTTTGATCAAATAAAGTTTATTATGTCATTAAAATGGTATGCTCTTTCAAATTTGACACTCCGTTTTTCATTACCTCATAAATAAATTATTTCGTGCAGCAGCCTCTAGACCAAAACTCAAGAGGTGGTATTATAGGTTTTCCCATCCATTTTCAAACAATCGTCATTCAATTTCGATAATTGTTAACTTCAATTTCGTCCCGAGAAATCCTGAACGTGCAATTGTTATATACAATTTAGTCATTCATCGTTCAAATTGGTCAATGACCAATCAACTTTAAAATTTGGTCATTCTATTTCGTCATTGTGCAATGAAATTCGTCCCACATGGCGATTAAGTGGGCAATGTTATGTTCGAATTCATCATTCAATCGATTTCAAGAATTTCCCATTCAAATTCGTCTCGTAGTATTTATGCATTGTGAAAATGCAACATTTTACCGTGCATTTCACTTGCAATTCAAACTTGAAACTGATTGACTGATTGATTGATTGATTGATTTATTGGTTGATTGATTGATTGATTGATTGGTTGATTGATTGATTGATTGATTGATTGATTGATTGATTGATTGATTGATTGATAAGCGCTGGGAGTTATCATGACTGAAAATGTTGATAAATTATATGATGGACATTAATTACAACCAACCCATGACAATACATGTATATCTCGCAACAATCAGCCATAGTGTGATGATTAACAAGATATTGCATACCAAAATGCAACAGCAATCACAGCTTGCTATAAATGTGAGACGAATTTGAACGAGAAAGAACGAAATCGATCGCAAAATGACGAAATTGATCATCACTTTCTGCCACACAGTCTGCGATTGGACGAAATCGAATTACCTTTGACTAAAATGTATATGACAAACACGAATTTGATTGGGAACAAACGAAATTGGGTGCTGAAAGACGAAATTGAACATGAAAAACTGAAAGCCACACATTTCCGAGACGAAATTGAAGTTAACAATTATCGAAATTGAATGACGATTGTTTGAAAATGGATGGGAAAACCTATATATATTATTATTTCCTATTTCCCTGTTTTAATGAATGTGAAATAAAATTGAACTTTGAAATTAGTTATGAATTGTTTTCCCAGTAGCTTTTATTTAATTCACTGCACACACAGACAGACGTGGTTATTAAACTTCCTGCCTCGAAAATATCAATATTTTGCCCGGAAATGTGGTGGTTTTTGTAAAAGGTGAGGTGCGTTTTTTCCAATGTGAGATGAATTTGCCCGACTGTATAAGATGTCATGTGCCCCAAATTGATGTTTTCGAAACTCTTTGGTGGGATGGGGGGGGGGGGGGGGGGGGTCTGCAGCCCAGTGCATGTTTGAATTGGCTTTACACAATTGACCAAGTTAGTCCATGCTATACGCCATCATATACGGGCCTCATTTTAACGTCACCATCCGAGAGACATATGCCTGCCATGATAAGGGAACAATTGAGACATATTGAAATACAGTGCACCGCTATTTCACTGCTCTGACCACTAGACCAGCAGACCTCATTCATCTTTGACCCCTTTGTTATACCCAGGGAGCACGTGGATTGGCTATCCTGAAGTCGCGCTTCATCACCTATAGCCTCTAGATCTACTAAGCTTTGTCCTGCGTGCGAGTACGTACTCTCGACTTCGACCCCAACCTTAGCATAGTACGTGTGCATGCATACACGTGGCAAATGACTGTGCCTCCTGTGCCAGTATACTGTAGTATACATGTGGGTCAGAATTTTGAAAAGTGCACTTTTCGACCCCAACAGGGTAAAATTCAAATTATTTTTTTAATTTAAAGACATCTATCTAATGTGAAAGCATGGAATCCTAGCTTCCAGGCGTACCCCATTATACTGGGAAACTCCATGTGGTTCCGTTTTTATTCACTGTTGAAGTAACCCATCTCCAAAAGGCGAACGTCCGTGAGGGATTATGTAGATATAGATTTAGAACCCATATATCTAATTTATTTTCTGTCATATACAGCTTATATTTTGACAATTTACATCTTAAGACTTGCTTCTCTCTGTATGCCAAACGTGGATTGTGTTTTATTTGCCAAATAGAAAATACAAACGTCCAAACTTTTACTGAATTGTTATGTTTGTTTAAAATTAATGTGTTATTCAGAACCTTTGCTTTACTTTAGCCGCATTTTTTAGGAACGCATCTATATACGCTCGTGTTCCCGTACCAAACACTTCAATGTGCATGGTAATAGGATAAATTGCTGTCTAGATCATAATATTGCATAATTACATGACCAAAGAGAGTATAGTTTTCATCACGGACGTTCCCATATCGCTCACGGACGTTCGCTAGAAACAAGAATGTTGGCAGAATGATCTGATCTCATCAAAAACAGTTTCTATTCTTCGCAAATGGCTTCAAAACAGGGTCATTATACAAACAAACTTGAAAATTGCAATAAATCTGTTTAAATAGTTTGGTTTTCACTTGGACCTGGTCGTATTAATGAGTCCTATTATTGGTTGAAATTGACTTAATGCTTATAGAACAATATGATAATAATACTTTATCTATTCCTATTATATTTAAGCCAGAGACTATGCATACATCCTAGTCAGATATAAAAGTAGCATTTTCCAAGTCGCCTGGTCCCTCTTTACTTAGATTATTGTTTTTAATTGCAATTTCACGGACGTTCGCATACATTTCACGGACGTTCTCTGCCTGAACAGTCTTACAGAAATTGATGACAACATTTATTTGAATCTCCTCCAGGCTCCAGACCAATATAAAACATATACATTTATCAGTTGATATGATTTTAGCTATCTGAATTGATTATAATGAAATGTCTGCTACTTAACTATCACTCTTAGTGGACCTGTGGAAATCGTAACCCCTAATTTTACACCGGCTTTCCCCGGTTGGGCACTCTATAACAGAAATGCCACCATACTTCTGTAAATAAATGATTTTACAACATTTCCGCAATCATAAATAACATGTTCTGTCACCAGAATACGGTTTCTCACATGAGTCTTAATGTCACGGACGTTCGTATTAATTTCACGGACGTTCTCGAATTGCCTATAGTGGTACCCAAGTGTCCAATCTCGAGTCAATTCCTTACAGAAATAAATGTAAGTGCCAACATAATTTGTTAATATATGCATATCACACGTTTTTATATGTGCAAAACCTTGCCATATATATTTGAGATGTATTTTGACTTTGGGAGACCCATATATAAACTGTTATTTTGGATTGTGTATGTTGTATTTCGATTCAATTCGTATATGGTTTATTAATTGAAAATACATATATTTATCTTTTCCAGCCATATGGCTGAATTGCTTATATGTATTTTTCACAAAACATGAAACAAACTGAGGGTAACAAAAGCCATGAGCAAAGTAAATAATATACACGTAAAACTTATTTCTTAAATAAATACATAAAGAATGCCTTTTTAGATCATACATGTATATTATGTTTTGTATAAAGAAATATTAGACATAGAAACCATTACGCTAAATATTATACGCTAAACATATTATAGGCTACATGTTTGATATTGCATTTTATTTAGAAAGAATATCTTAATAAAATGTAATAACAATCGCATATATAATAAATTCAATCATTTTAAGGGCTAACTAAAGTAACTAAACGTGTTTAACATTTAAATCTAATTTGCAGAGATTATAAATTGTTTTATAACATATTTCAAAGTTAAATCTTGCAAATAATCATGTTGATAGTTTCCGATGTTTCCTGACCAACATCTTGTTTCCTAATTGTCCTCTAACCGGTTTCAATGTTTCAATTATAATTAAGAACAAGGCTAACCTTGAATGGTTTATTATAAATATTGCGCGAGCTAAAATTTAGTTGTACAATATTATAATGATTCTAGCAAAAACAATATTTTTGATATATCAAGAAATAACAAAACAGCCAATATTATAAGTATTATTACGATGAAGTCATCAAAATAATGCATAAATCTTACACCAATCTTGCGCCATACAGCCATTTAGTTGGACTTAAATCCGACAGGCAGATGAGAAAACAGTCTCTAAGCCTGCAGCAGAGGAGGGGCCAACAGTCTCAAGTTTTGCAGAGGGTGGGGCAACAGTTTCCACTCAGACCTTCGGTTGCAATGTTGTTACTTGTTACTGCGCCATATACCCACCTTTTTATGTTTTGAACAGCTTTCTTTCGCTTGTAGGCCTGCGACTGTGCATAATCATAATCTTGGGGTTTGACTTCCTATAATACAATGTCCACGCTGTACAGGTGGAAGTAAATATAATATCTAGTGGTATTACAAAACAGCTAAGCAAGTTGATCAAATGTAAAACGAACCTCCGTGATGGTGACTAAAAATCAACATATTCATGTGTGGTTGGCAATGACCTGGGTCGAAAGGCACACACAAGGGGCACCTGCTGTCAAAAAATTGTACCAGTACTTGAACTTTTACTAAGATTTTTGGGGCAATAAATGACGAACGAACGTCCGTGAGCACAACATTTCATAAGTTTGTTACAGTTAAATGACTTGCAGGAAATAAATCTATCTGGGATATGAGAGACATAACAATGTACTAACAACATCAAACGGTATCAACTTGCTGTGAGTGTTTAACATGGTAACATTATTAGAACAATGTTCATGATCGAACGTCCGTGAGCGAACGTCCGAGCGAACGTCCGTATTATAAATAGTTGTCAAAAGGCTTCGAAAATGCTTGATATCCCAGGTAGCAAGCCAACGTTGGACCAACGTCGGAAACTTGCAAACTCGTTGGAACTCGTTGGACGTTGGACAATCTCGTTGGATCAACGTTGGACCAACATCGGTAACTCGCAGTGAAAAAGAAGTTGGACAATCTCGTTGGACCAACGTTGGACCAACATCGGTAACTCGCAGTGAAATGTACGTTGGACAATCTCGTTGGACCAACGTTGGATCAACATCGTTAACTCGCAGTGAAATAGACGTTGGACAATTTCGTTGGACTAACGTTGGATCAACATCGGTAACTCGCAGTGAAAAAGACGTTGGACAATCTCGTTGGACCAACGTTGGACCAACATCGGTAACTCGCAGTGAAAAAGACGTTGGACAATCTTGTTGGACCAACATTGGACCAACATCGGTAACTCGCAGTGAAATGGACGTTGGACAATCTTGTTGGACCAACGTTGGATCAACATCGGTAACTCGCAGTGAAAAAGACGTTGGACAATCTCGTTGGACCAACGTTGGACCAACATCGGTAACTCGCAGTGAAAAAGACGTTGGACAATCTCGTTGGACCAACATTGGACCAACATCGGTAACTCGCAGTGAAATGGACGTTGGACAATCTTGTTGGACCAACGTTGGACCAACATCGGTAACTCGCAGTGAAAAAGACGTCGGACAATCTCGTTGGACCAACGTTGGACCAACATCAGTAACTCGCAGTGAAAAAGACGTTGGACAATCTCGTTAGCCCAACGTTGGACCAACATCGGTAATTCGCAGTGAAATGGACGTTGTACAATCTTGTTGGACCAACGTTGGACCAACATCGGTAACTCGCAGTGAAGAAGACGTTGGACAATCTCGTTGGACCAACGTTGGACCAACATCGGTAACTCGCAGTGAAATGGACGTTGGACAATCTCGTTGGACCAACGGTGGACCAACATCGGTAACTCGCAGTGAAATTGACGTTGGGCAATCTCGTTGGAGCAACGCTGGACCAACATCGGTAACTCGCAGTGAAAAAGACGTTGGACAATCTTGTTGGACCAACGTTGGATCAACATCGGTACCTCGCAGTGAAAAATACGTTGGACAATCTCGTTGGACCAACGTTGGATCAACATCGGTAATTCGCAGTGAAAAAGACGTTGGACAATCTCGTTAGACCAACAGTAATGAGTGGACTCAAGTAGAATTACAATCATAAATAGAAGTGCGCCATCCCCGGTGAATTACCATATAGGATCGATATGTATATTATCGGGTGTCAAGAGACCATGTATGAGTTGGGCCATCGATCTACAAGCAGTTAATAAAGTAAGCTTTCAACTATACTCGTGTGCCAACTTGTATTATATTACAACATGGTGTCTGAAGTGAAAGTGACTGTATGTCTGATTCGATTCGCCATGACCTGTGTTGTAGAAATGCTAATTTGAATCCATTTTGGGAGGCGAGCTTCACGGTTGATGTGTGACCGGATATACCATCCAGAAAACGCTTTATTGAGAACTGTACTGTTCGTTATCAACGGTGCATAGCTAGTAGGAAGAAAGAGCTCTAGAAGAGGCAGAAGCGATACTATGACCAGGGTGCCAAGTCGCTGCCGGTGTTGAAGTCTGGAGAACGTGTGTACTACCAAGTGGGAAAAGAATGGAAACCTGGCGTAGTGACAACTCAAGATTCAACGCCCCGCTCGTACCACATCCAGAGTGAGAAAGGTGGGCGGTATCGCCGGAACAGACATCATCTAAAGAAGCGTCGCGCACCTGAAGGTAACATCCATGTTCCAGTAAACGAGGAAACGGAGGTCCCAGAAGCGTGCTGGAGTGAGGTGAAGCCGCCCTCGCAAGAACGTGACAGGCGCTACCCACTTCGACGTCTACTCTCAGACCCCCGGATAGATTAGATTTGTGATAGAGATGAATACCATTTAGGGCAGAATAATCCCTTGGTATCATCTAGGCGTTGGGTAGTCCACCCTGGCACTAGCACGTTAAACAATTTTGCATAAGGTAAATGTCGGTCTTACATAGGGGATGACAACCGTACGAAAGGGGCAGAATAATCCCCTGGTTCCATCTTCTGGGTGTCGGGTAGTCTACCCTGACACTCAAGTTTGTAATTTACCAGTATTTATTATTGTTATGCCAGAGTTACACATGGCATTTCGCCTACTTGTATTATATTACAACACCAACGATGGATCAACATCGGTAACTCAAAGTGAAATGGAGGTTGGACAATCTCGTTAGAGCAACGTTGGATCGACATCGGTAACCCACAGTGAAACGTTCGTTAATCCAACGAGAATCCAACATTTCACATCTGTTGTTCACTACATGTAGCTGTTATGTTAGAAAAGGTAATTTTTTTACTCGTAGCACAGGTGGTCAAAACCCCCTTGCATAATAAAAGGATTTAAAATTAGCTGCTGAAAGCAGGATGTATGCCATCGTTGGATCAACGTTGGTTCAACGTTGGATGAACGTTGGTTATTATTCATGAATATTCATGAGTGGTTATCATTGACTGCAAAAAGCATTAATAATCATGTTATTTGATTGTTCAGAATGAATCCAATGTTATTATTTACTCATTATTTGAAATATATGTAAGTTATTTATCTACAAAAACATTCTAAAGGTTTGTTTCCATGATGTATTTGTGTAAATTCTTAAAACTTTATCCAAACATTCAACTTTATCGAAATACCAACCATCAAACAAATATTAACACAGAAGCTAGGTTATATAAAGCTGAGTGGATGATGTAGATGTAGTGAGTGTAGGAATAGGAATAGGACTATATGGATAGGAATAGGACTAGGAATAGGGTTAGGGTTAGTCTTAGGTAAAGGGAAAGCTAGGATAGGATGTTCTAGATATCACCAATAGGCGTGTCACATGAATATTAATTTAATTTTTTTAGTACGGTGAGACGTTGGTCCAATGTTGGACCAACGTTGGACCAACGTTGGACCAACGTTGGATCAACGTTGGACCAACGTTGGAGAAATGTTGGTGAATTACGCTGGACCAACGTTGGATGCTTGTTGGAGACATGTTGGATGCTTGTTGGAGACATGTTGGATGCTTGTTGGATGAGTGTTGGAGACATGTTGGATGCTTGTTGGAAATATGGTGGATGCTTGTTGGACACATGTTGCTTTGACGTTGGATCAACGTTTGCGTACGCCCAACCAACGCTGCTCCAACGTTGGCGAATACAAAATACCAACCTTGGATCAACGTTGGAAAAGCGTTGGTCCAACGTTGACAAATGACAACTTTCCAACGATGGACCAACGTTGATCCAACGTTGGTATTTTGTTTTCGCCAACGTTGGAGCAGCGTTGTTTGGGCGTACGCAAGCAACGTTGGTCCAACGTTGCCGGACAACGTTGGACCAACGTTGCCGAAAAAATTGGACAACGTTGGTCCAACGTTGGACCAACGTTGGCTTGCTACCTGGGATAGCTTCTTGGTTAGCTGCTTGCCCGATAAAATTGCTGTACCGGTGTATACGTGCAGATAAGCAGCCTCAGATTCGTAATTGGGTCTACTCATGCCGGACGTTCGTTTTCATCACGGACGTTCACGAAGATCAATTTTTGGCCCAAACCAAACATTGCATTTGATAGATAGTATTCAAATAGGCAAAATATTGTGGCCCTACTGTGAGTCCATCAGACTGACCCCAGCAATTGATGACTAGGATGCACTTCGCTTATCAGTGATGATAACAGACGACAGAACGTCCGTGACGAAATCCAGTATAATTTCATACAAAAAAATGTTACTCCGCGAGCAGGAGTAGTTAGCCAACAATTGTTGTAGAATGTGTTCAGTGGGTTCAACCCTTAGTTTTGGCAATAGTTTTTGTTTTGACAACTAAGTAGAATTTTGGTTGTATGGATTTTAATGTATGTTCACGGACGTTCACTTATCATGGCCTTTCCTATTGAAATGTACCCTGAGATCATATCAATGCCGCTCTTCCGCCAATTCTTATGTGATACATGCTCAAGAAATGTAAGATAGAAAATATAGACATTAATGCCTTTAAAGTTGATTAATATTTTTTTTAATCAGGTTTAAAAATTCATTATTTTGTGGAAAATGACAATTTATGCTATTTTTCCACCTTTGAGGTCCTTTGGCATGAAACCGAATGTTTGAAATGATATAAAACTATATATTTTCTGAAAGCCTTAATAATACTATTTAATATGAGACCAAAAACATGTATATCGGAGTTAATGGCGAGACACAGCAAATTATAGAAGCGCTCAAGGTCTGGAAATGGCCAAAAGTGCATATTTCAAAAATCTGACCCATGTACATGTCATACGTTTCGAGCCCATATTCATATTTCAGACTAGCTTGATCAATACCCATCATAAACACATTATTTCTGGTCAAACATTCTTGCTTCAGTTCAGTATCCTGTTCAAACGAGATTGCATGAGGGGGAAGGGTGATTCGAAATATTGAGTTCACACTAAATGAGCTGACTGCACTGGACTGAGTACAGTAATAACATATCAACTGGCTGTTCCAGGTTATATCGGCGGAAAACATTGAACTGTGATAAGCACTGTTGGTGATAAATCATGGCGGCGATCAGTCACTACCGTGGCGCTCGTCTTCGGCTGTCTCTTCGGCTGTCTCTTCGTCCTGGCCGGACTAGTCAAGCTGATCCCACTCGATCCAGAACAGCAGGGCCACGGACTCCCCGACATGGCGAAGGAATTCACCCGCTTCTACGAGGTGCTACCGTTCCGTGACGCTCTCCAAGGATTCATCAAGACGCCCACCGCGTACATGTCCCTCATCGGAATCGACGAGATCTTCTTCGGGGCGCTGCTCGCCTTCGGTCGTCCAGGGTGTCGTGTCCTCGCCGCGTACATCCTCCTCGCCATCATGGTAGGCTCGGTCTATACACGCTCTACGCCGTGGGAGATCCGGTGGCTGCGATGGTTCCTGCTTCTGTCTTCGGGAGCGCTCTCGTCTACATCCTGGTGGATTATCGAGGGCTCTCTGGGTATGCAACATCAAAATCTAAAACGTCGTAGTCAGGTTTCATGCACAAGCTGTTGATTGTTGTTGTTGTCTTCAAGATGCATTGCCACCACCGACTCTTAATTGTTATGTCTCTTTGATAATTCATTTATTACGCAAATCATGCACTTGTAACTAATGTTGAGCTGCTTGAGAATGCAACATTTTGTACTTCAATGTAATATTTTGTAGAGTATCAATACCAACATTATCAATGCATGTGATTGTAGCAATGAAAGATGCCACGATTTTGAAACATTTATAAAATAAAAGTGTTGTCTTACACAGTTGGTGTAGCGTGGTCGGACCGATTGGGGGCAAACCTTATGTTGTTTTTTTTGTGCCAAATTATGTTTTTATTGGTAATTCCATTTAATATGTTTTGTCACCAGTTGATTCCGGTGTTAATTGTGATAGTTTTAGTGAAATTACTTGACCTAGTTAATCCCATTTAAAAGTGGTATATTCTCCTAAGTCCAAATTTATGTGGGAATATTGCAAATATTTTGCTAATTCATCTTCATGAAAGTTTCACTTTAAAAGCTAATTCATGGGAATGCAAAAGCTGAATATCATGGAACCCGTTTTGTTTTATATTGAATGAAACTGCGTATAATTATACGATAAACTTTGTATTTGTAATATATCAAAATCTTCTGAAATAATGAGATTTTAACAGAATGGCTGTCATCAGTATTACAAAACATTTCTTATTTTATACCAGTCTCTTTCAATATAATAAAATCAATTGTAACTAATTCATATGACATTTATAATCTGTATTTTATCATCGTGGGTGTGTGTGTGTGTGTGTGTGTGTGTGTGTGTGTGTGTGTGTGTGTGTGTGTGTGTGTGTGTGTGTGTGTGTGTGTGTGTGTGTGTGTGTGTGCGTGCGTGTGCTCGTGTGTGCGTGCATGTGTGTGCGTCGGTGTGCGTGTGCGCGCGTGTTTGTGTGTATGTGTGTGCGTGCGTGCATGTGTGTGCGTGTGCGCGTGTGTGTATGTGGGTGTGTGTGTGTGCGTGTGTGTGTACGTCGAGTGAGTGAGTGAGTGAGGGGGAGTGAGTGAGTGAGTTGTACGTGCGTGCGTGTGTGTGTGTGTGTGTGTGAGTTTTTGTATGTTGGGTCCTATATATACAACATTTACGCTAAAAACATACATTTCATCGTCATATTATGTTTGTGCTATAAAGAGTTTGTGTATACGTATATATATGCGTGAGTTTGTTCAATAAGACCACACAAATAGGGACCACCAAAATGTGTATAAATTATCCCAAAATTTGTGGCGCTGTATTAGGGTGTGTTGATCTGTATAAGCCTTTATAAGTTATTTCATATTTCCAAACATTCATATAATTTCATAGATATGATAAACATAGGTTCAAGATCAATTCGACCCATCTTCTACTTAGTAACACTGTCCAAACCCTCAAAATCCAATTGGAATTCTAGCAGTTCCCTCATACCTTGTTGTATTCGTATTAACAAAAAAAGCATGGGACAGGTTTCGGTTTTTCAAATTTCCCTTTCGTTAAAAAGATATTTACGATTGAAGTGTTCAGATGTCAAATTATCCAATGGATCGTCAGAACCGTGTACAAAGTGAGTGCAATGAGTAAACTGTTAGTGAATGTCACTTTGCATTTTTGCTCATTACTCGGCCATATAAAGTCCATTTAACTTGAAATTTTCACACAACACCCAGTGGACATACCGTATAATATAACAACAATATACACTCAGCAAAAAAAGAAAGTAAACACTTTTTAAAGCCCAGAATTTGTATATAAAACTTTAATAAAAATCAATAAATTAGATATCAAATTTAAGAAAATTTAATTGTTTTTCAACCTGCCAGGTGAACACAAATTTAAACTTTACGCATGGGTGAACATATTAGTTTTTCCCTTCCAATGTGCAAAAGTAAAAATTGCAAAAATGGACAGTCTGCCATTGATGTGTAAATGCCCTTCCACAAAAGAAAATGGAAACAAAAGATCACACTTACACAATGGCTTTATCTTTGAATGAGAGACAAATGTGGTTAAACTGTGGTTAACAGTTATATGGTGGCCCAACAAGATATTGACTTTAAAGAAAGAAAGAAATACTGCAAAGAAAGAAATATACTGACTCTAAACAAACAAACAAAGATTACTCTTTTTAATAATTTTCTTGTCAAGTGCAATGAACCATGCAAACCTTTATCGTGTTTTGTTTAATTTTTCTGTGCAATATGACTTTTAAAATATTTTTTGTGCAATTTTGCAATTTTTACTTTTGCACCTTGGAACAGACAAATGAATGTGTTCACTCATGCGTAAATTTTCAATTTGTATTCACCTACCAGGTTGAAAAACAATTAAATATCCTTTAATTTGATATAAAATGTATTTGTTTTTTATCAAATCTTATATGAAAAATATGAACTTGAAAAAGTGTTTACTTTCTTTTTTTGCTGAGTGTACATTGGGTGATTTCAAGTATGGTGTTTAAGGCCGGTGTTAGTGTTTATTACACACAAACACCAGTTTGATAAACACTAACACCAGCCCTAAACACCATACTTGAAATCACCCATTGTATCAACTATTCATCACTTTTTGCAAATGTCAACAAAGTTACTAGATCCCAGTTTAATACACGTATACGATCTCTTTAGGGTGAGAAACATACTCATTCAGTCATGCGAAAGTGAGATAGAAATGCTGAATATTCCAATCCTGAACAGCCAAAACCATTCGAGAACTCAAATCGACAAGATATTAGAGATTGGGTGGAGATAATTCATCGATATAGATTCAAGAGAATTGGCGCCACCTATCGGGTAAAGTCGGATAACTTATACCATCCAGACCATCGATATAATTTTTTTTAAATTTTTTTTTTATTGATGATCAAACCCCTCAAACACGTCTACTAAAACAATGGATCATTGTGTTTGTTTGTTTTATTAGTTTGTTAAGTTTGTTTCATTATTCCATCCAAACTAATTGTACCAGTACACGATCATTACAATTACTGGAATTCGGTTGCACCTACAGACGTGGGACAGACGCCCGATGGTTTTTTCTTCAGTTTTGATGTCCTATTATTATGCTAATAAACAATGGAGTGTTGCAAGGAAAATGTTAGGAATATTAACTGAAGAGGATGACATCGTGATTTGAAAAGATAGTGATATGAAGTTATGAAGCTATATTCATTTTCATTGTATTTCTTGGGGTAAAATAAACGGGGGATGCATGGGCATCGGCCTAATTAGTTCCCACATATTCAGGCTTTGCCAAATGAAAAAGAAAAACAAACAAAAACAAAACAAGCTAACAGACCGTGCCCCGGCCTCCCCGATAAGGATGAACATATAGCACAACAAAAACATACATCCTTAATTGGAATTCAAGATAAGAGGTCCTAATGCGGATGGTCGCTAAAGCATGTTTTGAACAATTTACTAAGTTCGTCCATGCTATACACCACCGTATATATATATATGGGCCTTCTGTTAACGTCACCATCCGAAAGACATACATGCCTGCCAATAGGCTTTGTCCCCGGGTCATGTTGGGGGACCTTGAGAGAGTTCTGACTTATTGAAATACAGTGCACCGCTATTTCACTGCTCTGACCACTAGACCAGCAGACCTCATTCATCTTCGACCCCATTGTTATCCCAGGGAGCACGTGGATTGGCGGGAAGTCGCGCGTCATCACCACAACACATTTCCCCCAGCTGACCACTGAATAAGCTTTGTCCTGCGTGCGATCGCATACTACTGTGCAGTGTTCTGTTTCACAGTTTGCCGCACATTCCTTTTATTTAATCGATTTCACCGGATTATCTATAAGACAAGCTTTTATCATCTCGCCCCTATTTAGGCCTATATCATTATATTGCATTGTTGTGTAGTATACCTTTCGACTTCGACCCTTCTCAACAACCTGATAGTACGTGTGCATGCATACACGTGGCACATGACTGCCTCCTGTGCCAATACGTCATACGTTTCGAGCCCATATTCATATTTCAGACTAGCTTGAACAATACCCATCATAAACACATCATTTTCTAGTCAAACATTCTTGCTTCAGTTCAGTATCCTGTTCAAACGAGATTGAGGGGGAAGGGTGATTCGAAATATTGAGTTCACACTAAATGAGCTGACTGACTGGACTGAGTACAGTAATTACATCTCAACTGGCTGTTCCAGGTTATATCGGCGGAAAATTGAACTGTGATAAGCACTGTTGGTGATAAATCATGTCGGCGATCAGTCACTACCTGGCGCTCGTCTTCGGCTGTATCTTCGTCCTGGCCGGACTAGTCAAGCTGATCCCACTCGATCCAGAACAGCAGGGCCACGGTCTCCCCGACATGGCGAAGGACTTCGCCCGCTTCTACGAGGTGCTACCGTTCCGTGACGCTCTCCAAGGATTCATCAAGACGCCCACCGCGTACATGTCCCTCATCGGAATCGACGAGCTCTTCTTCGGGGCGCTGCTCGCCTTCGGTCGTCCAGGGTGTCGTGTCCTCGCCGCTTACATCCTCCTCGCCATCATGGTAGGCGCGGTCTACACACTCTACGCCGTGGGAGATCCGGTAGCTGCGATGGTTCCTGCTTCTGTCTTCGGGAGCGCTCTCGTCTACATCCTGGTGGATTCTCGAGGGCTCTCTGGGTATGCAACATCAAAATCTAAAACGTCATAGTTAGGTTTCATGAACAAGCTGATGTTGATTGTTGTTGTTGTCTTCAAGATGCATTGCCACCATTGTTGACTCTTGTTATATCTCTTTGATAATTCATTTATTACGCAAATCGTGCACTTGTGACTAATGTTGAGCTGCTTGAGAATGCAACATTTTGTACTTCAATGTAATATTTTGTAGAGTATCAATACCAATATTAATGCATGTGATTGTAGCAATGAGAGCGGGTTTAATCAATGGGCCGTATGCATAAAAACAAGCAATTGCTTATAAGCAATTGCTTTAAGCACAAGCAAGAGCTTGGCAAGCAAAAGATCAAGTTCAAGCAATTGCTTGAATACATATGCACAAGCTTTTGCTTGTGCTCAAACCTTTTGCTTGCACTGCCTAAGCAATTGCTTACGTGTTGGACAAAGGATCGTTACGGTTGTGCGAACATCGCACTGCAGGACAACAATGCTTCGTGCCCGACCTGGCAGCAGTATTTTTGATTACGCAAATAGGGGGGAAACAGCACAGATCATTAGGGGGGTTTCTGTGCAGATCGATGGACGAAAATTGCCGTAAAAAGTCTAAAATATCAGAAATTGTATTAAATATGAAGTCACAACATAACATCTGAAATAAGGAGCTCGTAATCATCCTGAAACGGTATGAAAATTTGATCCTTAAACGCGAATGCCCTGAGTAAGCAAGAGCTCAAGCTGGTCTGGATGTGCTTGAAAAAACGCAAGCAATTGCTTATCAAGACAAGTAAAAGGTTCGTTTTATGCATACGGTTTCAAGCAATTGCTTGTTTGGTAAGCAATTGCTTACGAGCAGTAAGCAATTGCTTGTGCTTGTAAGCAAATGCTTTTGCTTGCAAGCAATTGCTTGTTTTATGCATACCGATTCAAGCAAAAGGCTAGCACAAGCAATTGCTTGTTTTTATGCATACGGCCCAATGACAGATGACACGATTTTGAAACATTTATGAAATAAAAGTGTTGTCTTCCACAGTTGGCGTAGCGTGGTTGGACCGGTTGGGGGCAAACCTTATAGTTTTTGTTTTTTTGCCGAATTATGTTTTTATTGGCAATTCCATTTATGTTTTGTCACCAGTTTGAGACATGAACATTCAGCCTTTGTTCAGTTGATTTCGGTGTTAATTTTCTTCAAACAATTGTGATATTTTTAGTGAAATTACTTGACCTTATAGATAATCCCATGCATTTAAAGGGGTATATTAGCCAAAGTTCAAATTATGTGAGTTATTACAAATATTTTGCTAATTCATCTTCATGAAAGTTTCACTTTAAAAGCTATAATTCATGGGAATGCAAAAGCTAAATATCATGGAACCCATTTTGTTTTATATTGAATGAAACTCCGTATAATTACACGATAAACTTTGTATTTGTAATGTATCAAAATCTTCTGGAATAATGAGATTTGAACAGAATGGCTGTCATCAATATTACAAAACATTTCTTATTTTATACCAGTCTCTTTCAATATAATAAAATCAATTGTAACTAATTCATATGACATTTATAATCTGTATTTTATCATCGTGGGTGTGTGTGTGTGTGTGTGTGTCTGTGTGTGTGTGTGTGTGTGTGTGTGTGTGTGTGTGTGTGTGTGTGTGTGTGTGTGTGTGTGTGTGTGCGTGTGTGCGTGTGTGCGTGTGTGCGTGTGTGCGTGTGTGCGTGCGTGCGTGCGTGAGTGTGTGCGTGCGTGCGTGACTGCGTGCGTGCGTGTGTGCGTGTGTAGGTGTGTGTGTGTGTAAGTGTGTGTTTGTGTGTGTTGGTGTTTCATCGTGATGTATATATATGTTTGTGCTATAAAGAGTTTGTGTACGTATTTTTGCGTGAGTTTGTTCAATAAGACGTATGGATTGTACAAAAATAGGGACCACCAAAATGTGTATAATCCCAAAATTTGTGGCGCTATATTATAAAGCCTTTTTTTCTTAGATGTGTGTATGGAATGCACAAGAATAGGACGGTCATAAATTAATGTGTTAAACATTTTAAGAAGTGAAAGGTTGTGTGGATCCGTAAGCCTTTATATATTATTTCCTATTTCCAAACATTCATATAATTTTATACATTATTATAACATATACGGTTCAAGATCAAATCGACCCATCTTCTATTAATACACGTAAACGATCTCTTTAGGTTGTGAAACATATTAATTTTCTTGCGAAAGTGAGATAGAAATGCTGAATATTCCAATCCTGAACAGCCAAAACCATTCGAGAACTCAAATCGACAAGATATTAGAGATTGGGTGGAGATAATTCATCGAAAGTTAAAAATACACTTGAGTATTGGTACTTCCCGAAAAAAAAATTGTAAGGATTTTGGTTGGTTTTAATTCCATTTGAAAGTTCATTGAATAAAACAAGTAAAATTAGAATCGTACACTTTCAAATGCTTTTATAGTTGTAAAATTTGATTTCAAAATATGTTATTTTTTACACGGTCTATATATAGCCAGACGATATCTTGACTCTTAAAAGGATAGTTGAGTATGGTATAGAAGGCGCTACACAAAATAATTATTTTGTGAGATAATGAAAAACTGAGTGTCAAAATCGGAAGAACATACAATTATAATGACAAAATAAACTTTATTTGATCAGAATCGGTTTAGAAATGGCTGAAATATAAACAAAACATAACCATTTGTAACAATTGTGGGGCCCCACAATTATTCGGTAATTTTGAACCAGCCGTTAAAATTATTTTTAAAATGCTTCCTCTTTCAAAAAATTACAATATAGGTTTTTAAATAGTTTTTGATTATCTCTCTATCTAATCACTATTTCAACAAAACATCACATGCACAATATTTAATTTAAAATGGTTGAAACCGATGAGTGTTAAGAAAGCGCCCTTTTGAGTTTTAACGGCTCTTTTTTTTGTAATGATAACAGGCTTTTTATTTAGTCAATTGTAATTTGTGTAATCCTTTCGAGCATGATGGAGTTATAACTATTATTTTGTAATGTAATGGTGTAGGTTTTGGTTACTAAAATTCATTTTGACCAAAACTGTACTCTCTTTACCAGAACTCTTAAGGAAATACAATACTTATACGCTTCTTTCAACACAAATATCAAAAGACTTTTTTTAAAATAGTTGTTGATGATAATTATCTCTATTTAATTATCATTTTAACAAAACACCTCATGCACAATTTTGTATGGAAAACGGTTGAAACCAATGAGTTTTTAGAGAGCGCCCTCTTGAGCTCGGCTCTTTATGAATGATATCAGGCTATTTACTTAATAGTCGTTTGTATTTTGTGTATACCTTTCGAGCATGGTGGAGCTATAATTATTAGTATGTAATGTAATGGTGCATATTTTGGTTACTAAAATTCAGTTTGACCAATACTCAACTATATCCTGTAACTGTATGAATGAACTAGATTCAGGAGTATCGGCGCCACCTACTGGTAAAGTCGAATAACCATCCAGACCATTTTGTTTTATTGATGATCAAACGCGTCTACTAAAACAATGGATAGTTTTGTTTGCTTGTTTTATTAGTTTGTTAAGTTTGTTTCAGTATTCCATCTAAACTTGTACCATACACGATCATTACAATTACTCGAATTCGGTTGCACCAATTAGGAGGTATAGTACCTCCTTGGTTGCACCCAGTCATACGCCCGATATGTTTTTCTCATAGAGTTCCTGTATACAGCTCTAGATGGTTTTTATTCAGTTTTTATGTCCTATTATATGCTATTTATAAACAGTGGAGTGTTGCAAGGAAAATGTTAGGCATTTTACTGAAGAGGTGGAGATCGTGAATTAAAAAATACAGTGATATGAATTATGATTTTTTTTTGTTTTTTCATTTTCATTGCATTTATTGGGGTACAATAAGAGGGGGATGGGCATCGGCCTAACGTTCCCACATTATTCAGGCTTTGCCAAATGAAAAAGAAAACAAGAAGAAAAAAACAAGCTAACACTACAGATTGGCAATGTAGACAAACATAATACATGTATTGGAACGAACAAATTTGATATGTCCACTAAGTAATGTGTGAAAATTGTATGTTAAATGGATGTTATATGACCGAGTAATGATCGAAAATGCAAAGTAATCTTTGCAGACTTATTGCACTGACTTTGTGCACACTTATAACTTTCCAGTGGTATAATTGACAAAATAAAAATAAAATCGTAAAGGCTTTTCAAGTAACAAAAGGGAAATTTGAAAAACCAAATCTGTTCCATGCTCATGAGCATATAGACCTAAGACGCTGATTAATTCTTGTGGATTCGCAAAGTTACTACTTGATCCCTTTCGCCTGTGTCAAGCTAGCCAACAATAAGCCAGCCAACAATAAGCGAGCCAACAATAAGGATCTAGCCAACAATAAGCAAACGATATATCGGATACACAGTTGGGAGTTGTATGCTACGTACGTACACGTACATGGCAGCTGCCTATAGCGCTGGCCGCCTATAGCGCTGGCCGCTTATGACTGATCAGCATTTCTGAAAATGGGGCGGGATTTGGAAGGCTCTCTTGGGGATGCCCCCTCACTAATTTGATTGGGCAACTAAAATGTGTCCCTGGCCCAGTCTACATATTATAATAGGCCCTACTCGTTAAATGTACTCACTCAAAACATATTATATTAGTTGCTCCTAGAAAACCTTTGCAGGGATCCGATGGGGGGGGGGGGGGGGGTGGGGTGAGCCCCTCATCGTGCACATCAGTTAATGTATACGAATGTGGGACTCTGGGCCGTTTTCCTAGCCCCACTCTTTTAAATTATTATTACTAATTAGCCCAATGATCGATATAGTACACTGAAAAATTCGTAGGTTGGGAGCCGAATTGACAGAAAACTAGAAATTGCTCCTTGATAAGACTTTCTGGGATTATTGAGGGATGCCTCCTCATCAAATTTATCAAGAAAAAAATGGGACCCTAGACCCTGGTTTACTAGCCCCAATCTTTGAAGTTATTATAACTAATTAGCCCAATGATCATATAGTACACTAAAAATGCGTAGTTTGGGAGCAGAATTGACAGAAAACTTGAAATTGCTCCTTGATAAGACTTTCTGGGATTATTGAGGGATGCCCCCTCATCAAATCTATCAAGAAAAAAATGGGACCCTAGACCCTGGTTTACTAGCCCCACTCTTTTAAATTTAATAACTAATTAGCCCAATGATCGATATACACTGAAATTGCGTAGTTTGGGAGCAGAATTGACAGAAAACTAGAAATTGCTCCTTGATAAGACTTTCTGGGATTATTGAGGGATGCCCTCTCATCAAATCTATCAAGAAAAAAATGGGACCCTAGACGCGGGTTTACTAGCCCCACTCTTTTAAATTATTATAACTAATTAGCCCAATGATCAATATATACACTGAAAATGCGTAGTTTGGGAGCAGAATTGACAAAAAACTAGAAATTGCTCCTTAATAAGACTTTCTGGGATTATTGAGGGATGCCCCCTCATCAAATCTATCAAGAAAAAAATGGGACCCTAGACCCTGGTTTACTAGCCCCACTCTTTGAAATTATTATAACTAATTAGCCCAATGATCGATATACACTGAAAATGCGTATTTTGGGAGCCGAATTGACAGAAAACTAGAAATTGCTCCTTGATAAGGCTTTCTGGGATTATTGAGGGATGCCCCCTCATCAAATTTATCAAGAAAAAAATGGGACCCTAGACCCTGGTTTACTAGCCCCACTCTTTGAAGTTATTATAACTAATTAGCCCAATGATCGATATACACTGAAATTGCGTAGTTTGGGAGCAGAATTGACAGAAAACTAGAAATTGCTCCTTGATAAGACTTTCTGGGATTATTGAGGGATGCCCTCTCATCAAATCTATCAAGAAAAAATGGGACCCTAGACCCTGGTTTACTAGCCCCACTCTTTTAAATTATTATAACTAATTAGCCCAATGATCAATATATACACTGAAAATGCGTAGTTTGGGAGCAGAATTGACAAAAAACTAGAAATTGCTCCTTGATAAGACTTTCTGGGATTATTGAGGGATGCCCCCTCATCAAATCTATCAAGGAAAAAATGGGACCCTAGACCCTGGTTTACTAGCCCCACTCTTTGAAGTTATTATAACTAATTAGCCCAATGATCAATATAGTACACTAAAAATGCGTACTTTGGGAGCAGAATTGACAGAAAACTAGAAATTGCTCCTTCATAAAACTTTCTGGGATTATTGAGGGATGCCCCCTCATCAAATCTATCAAGAAAAAAATGGGACCCTAGACCCTGGTTACTAGCCCCACTCTTTGAAATTATTATAACTAATTAGCCCAATGATCGATATACACTGAAAATGCGTAGTTTGGGAGCAGAATTGACAGAAAACTAGAAATTGCTCCTTGATAAGACTTTCTGGGATTATTTAGGGATGCCCCCTCATCAAATATATCAAGGAAAAAATGGGACCCTAGACCCTGGTTTACTAGCCCCACTCTTTGAAATTATTATAACTAATTAGCCCAATGATCAATATATACACTGAAAATGCGTAGTTTGGGAGCAGAATTGACAAAAAACTAGAAATTGCTCCTTGATAAGACTTTCTGGGATTATTGAGGGATGCCCCCTCATCAAATCTATCAAGAAAAAAATGGGACCCTAGACCCTGGTTTACTAGCCCCACTCTTTGAAATTATTATAACTAATTAGCCCAATGATCGATATACACTGAAAATGCGTAGTTTGGGAGCAGAATTGACAGAAAACTAGGAATTGCCCCTTGATAAGACTTTCTAGGATTATTGAGGGATGCCCCCTCATCAAATCTATCAAGAAAAAAATGGGACCCTAGACCCTGGTTTACTAGCCCCACTCTTTGAAGTTATTATAACTAATTAGCCCAATGATCAATATAGTACACTAAAAATGCGTAGTTTGGGAGCAGAATTGACAGAAAACTAGAAATTGCTCCTTCATAAGACTTTCTGGGATTATTGAGGGATGCCCCCTCATCAAATCTATTCAAAAAAAATGGGACCCTAGACCCTGGTTTACTAGCCCCACTCTTTGAAATTATTATAACTAATTAGCCCAATGATCGATATACACTGAAAATGCGTAGTTTGGGAGCAGAATTGACAGAAAACTAGAAATTGCTCCTTGATAAGACTTTCTAGGATTATTGAGGGATGCCCCCTCATCAAATCTATCAAGAAAAAAATGGGACCCTAGACCCTGGTTTACTAGCCCCACTCTTTGAAGTTATTATAACTAATTAGTCCAATGATCAATATAGTACACTAAAAATGCGTAGTTTGGGAGCAGAATTGACAGAAAACTAGAAATTGCTCCTTCATAAAACTTTCTGGGATTATTGAGGGATGCCCCCTCATCAAATCTATCAAGAAAAAATGGGACCCTAGACCCTGGTTTACTAGCCCCACTCTTTGAAATTATTATAACTAATTAGCCCAATGATCGAAATACACTGAAAATGCGTAGTTTGTGAGCCGAATTGACAGAAAACTAGAAATTGCTCCTTGATAAGACTTTCTGGGATTATTGAGGGATGCCCCCTCATCAAATATATCAAGAATAAAATGGGACCCTAGACCCTGGTTTACTAGCCCCACTCTTTGAAATTATTATAACTAATTAGCCCAATGATCGATATACACTGAAAATGCGTAGTTTGGGAGCAGAATTGACAGAAAACTAGAAATTGCTCCTTGATAAGACTTTCTAGGATTATTGAGGAATGCCCCCTCATCAAATCTATCAAGAAAAAAATGGGACCCTAGACCCTGGTTTACTAGCCCCACTCTTTGAAATTATTATAACTAATTAGCCCAATGATCAATATAGTACACTAAAAATGCGTAGTTTGTGAGCAGAATTGACAGAAAACTAGAAATTGCTCCTTGATAAGACTTTCTAGGATTATTGAGGGATGCCCCCTCATCAAATCTATCAAGAAAAAAATGGGACCCTAGACCCTGGTTTACTAGCCCCACTCTTTGAAATTATTATAACTAATTAGCCCAATGATCGATATACACTGAAAATGCGTAGTTTGTGAGCAGAATTGACAGAAAACTAGAAATTGCTCCTTGATAAGACTTTCTAGGATTATTGAGGGATGCCCCCTCATCAAATCTATCAAGAAAAAAATGGGACCCTAGACCCTGGTTTACTAGCCCCACTCTTTGAAATTATTATAACTAATTAGCCCAATGATCGATATACACTGAAAATGCGTAGTTTGTGAGCCGAATTGACAGAAAACTAGAAATTGCTCCTTGATAAGACTTTCTGGGATTATTGAGGGATGCCCCCTCATCAAATATATCAAGAAAAAAATGGGACCCTAGACCCTGGTTTACTAGCCCCACTCTTTGAAATTATTATAACTAATTAGCCCAATGATCAATATATACACTGAAAATGCGTAGTTTGGGAGCAGAATTGACAAAAAACTAGAAATTGCTCCTTGATAAGACTTTCTGGGATTATTGAGGGATGCCCCCTCATCAAATCTATCAAGAAAAAAATGGGACCCTAGACCCTGGTTTACTAGCCCCACTCTTTGAAATTATTATAACTAATTAGCCCAATGATCGATATACACTGAAAATGCGTAGTTTGGGAGCAGAATTGACAGAAAACTAGGAATTGCTCCTTGATAAGACTTTCTAGGATTATTGAGGGATGCCCCCTCATCAAATCTATCAAGAAAAAAATGGGACCCTAGACCCTGGTTTACTAGCCCCACTCTTTGAAGTTATTATAACTAATTAGCCCAATGATCAATATAGTACACTAAAAATGCGTACTTTGGGAGCAGAATTGACAGAAAACTAGAAATTGCTCCTTCATAAAACTTTCTGGGATTATTGAGGGATGCCCCCTCATCAAATCTATCAAGAAAAAAATGGGACCCTAGACCCTGGTTACTAGCCCCACTCTTTGAAATTATTATAACTAATTAGCCCAATGATCGATATACACTGAAAATGCGTAGTTTGTGAGCCGAATTGACAGAAAACTAGAAATTGCTCCTTGATAAGACTTTCTGGGATTATTTAGGGATGCCCCCTCATCAAATATATCAAGGAAAAAATGGGACCCTAGACCCTGGTTTACTAGCCCCACTCTTTGAAATTATTATAACTAATTAGCCCAATGATCAATATATACACTGAAAATGCGTAGTTTGGGAGCAGAATTGACAAAAAACTAGAAATTGCTCCTTGATAAGACTTTCTGGGATTATTGAGGGATGCCCCCTCATCAAATCTATCAAGAAAAAAATGGGACCCTAGACCCTGGTTTACTAGCCCCACGCTTTGAAATTATTATAACTAATTAGCCCAATGATCGATATACACTGAAAATGCGTAGTTTGGGAGCAGAATTGACAGAAAACTAGGAATTGCTCCTTGATAAGACTTTCTAGGATTATTGAGGGATGCCCCCTCATCAAATCTATCAAGAAAAAAATGGGACCCTAGACCCTGGTTTACTAGCCCCACTCTTTGAAGTTATTATAACTAATTAGCCCAATGATCAATATAGTACACTAAAAATGCGTACTTTGGGAGCAGAATTGACAGAAAACTAGAAATTGCTCCTTGATAAGACTTTCTGGGATTATTGAGGGATGCCCTCTCATCAAATCTATCAAGAAAAAAATGGGACCCTAGACCCTGGTTTACTAGCCCCACTCTTTTAAATTATTATAACTAATTAGCCCAATGATCGATATACACTGAAAATGCGTAGTTTGGGAGCAGAATTGACAGAAAACTAGAAATTGCTCCTTGATAAGACTTTCTGGGATTATTGAGGGATGCCTCTCATCAAATCTATCAAGAAAAAAATGGGACCCTAGACCCTGGTTTACTAGCCCCACTCTTTGAAGTTATTATAACTAATTAGCCCAATGATCAATATAGTACACTAAAAATGCGTAGTTTGGGAGCAGAATTGACAGAAAACTAGAAATTGCTCCTTCATAAAACTTTCTGGGATTATTGAGGGATGCCCCCTCATCAAATCTATCAAGAAAAAAATGGGACCCTAGACCCTGGTTTACTAGCCCCCCTCTTTGAAATTATTATAACTAATTAGCCCAATGATCGAAATACACTGAAAATGCGTACACTCTTAAAAATATTGGGCAAAATTTTACCCAAAAATTACCCAACATGAGGGTCGTTATGAGTCCGACCAACTTTTGGGTAAACTTTGCCCCTTTCGAAATTTACCCATTTTAGGGCAAACTTAAATGCCCATCTAATTACCCATCTTAAGATTACCCAACCCGCATATTACCCAACTATTACCATACAATTGGGTATAAATATAAAGACTGGGTAATTGAGTTGGGCAAATCATTTACCCAACGAATTGCCCAGGAATATTGCCCAATTATTACCCACTGGGTAATTGAGACTGGGTAATTGAGTTGGGTAAATCATTTACCCAACGAATTGCCCAGGAATATTGCCCAATTATTACCCACTGGGTAATTGAGACTGGGTAATTGAGTTGGGTAAATCATTTACCGAACGAATTGCCCAGGAATATTGCCCAATTATTACCCACTGGGTAATTGAGACTGGGTAATTGAGTTGGGTAAATCATTTACCCAACGAATTGCCCAGGAATATTGCCCAATTATTACCCACCTAGAACCTAGAAAAGCAATAATTGGGCAAAACTGTTGGTCATTATTCATTACCCAATTCCATTGCCCAGTTAGACATTGCCCATATATTTACCCAACCTCCTGTTTTACCAACCTTTACCCAACTCTTACCCAGCATGAGGGTCGCTATGAGTCCAAGGCCACGTTGGGCAAAAACAAAATGGGTAAAAATATCAAAAGAAACTATTGGGCAATATTTCCTCTTTTTTTTTACTCAGCTTGATGTACATTTTACTCAGCATTAAATCCAATGTACAGTTTGTAACTGACAGTAAATGGGCAATATGGGGATCCAAGAAGGGTAAACTGCAAGGGCAAAGTACAGCATTTTATATACGGACAATATAACTAAAAATATAACAGAGGAGAACGATTGCATGTTGTGAATAGTGTATATATATATTCTTCAATAAAACAAAAATACAATAAACAACAAAATAGCCTAAATATAACAAGTAAAGTTTGATGGATAATGGCATCATACCTTTACAAATAATTTGTATACTGATTTTGTCTTGTTGTTTTCATTAATGCAGTTAGAAAAACAATGAACACATATATTTATCATTATCATGAGTCCAATAAAATAATATAGGCCTCAGCATGTAAATGTACCAATATATACATGGGGTCAAAACACATTTTCCATTAGGCACATCTTTTCTTTTATAATATTGTAAAACATATATCAAAACAAGTGTAGGGGTGTAGCCTACTCCAGTATGCTACTGTAATATACATTTTTTTTTGTAACGGGCATAATAATGTGATGTAAAATCTAGTGGTTTCCAGTAAAATAATCAAATGCATATAACAAACATAATATAAGTGAAATATGACATCACACAATTAATTAACTAGTTGAGAATACAAAGCTCGGTTTATTTGAATTACCCTATTTTCACCATGTATTTGTTATTATTTTTTGTGGAACTATTGGGGAAGGAGGCAGGTGACGACCCCCCCCCCCCCCCCCCCCCCCCTGTTATGTAGCTTCTCCATAGTTATACGTCACACGATGTGGCGGGTGCAAATGAATCATCAAACACGTATAATATTGTATAATTATTTTTCATTATATTTAATACAATCATTAAAAAGAAATCCCTACAGTCCTGAGTCCACTATTAAAACTGTCTTTCCAGTTCCAAAACATGATTACAATTGGATAAGTCCTACTGTTAATGTATAATGGATTGATTATCATTTACCATTGTATTTCTTTATCATTTATTTACATTTACGTACTTACTTTACCCTTCCCTAATCGTAAGGACACAGGGGTGGACTACCCTTGTCCGTAGTCATCACAGGGGATTATTCTGCCCCTTTTTGCATGATGACTTGCTATATTCTACAAATTATTCACTACAATCATTGATACTATACTGATGCTGCCATAGGGGTGGACTACCATGGTCATTAGTCTTCATAGGAGGTTATTCTGCTCGACTGATACTTTTGTTGAAAGATGTCTTCCTTTTTATCTGCAAGTTTAATCTATCTGGAGTTCTTGGTGTCTTTCCGATCTGCGAATCACCGTTTGAGTGGTTTCCCCTGACTCTGTAGTTGATGTTGGAGGGTTGTGACAGTTGTTTCCATTGGCATGACTGGTGCATCAGACCCCTAAACTGTATCATCTGGCGGTGGTGTCTGATCGTCTCGGGTGATGTGATGTTCCCGATGTCATGTGATCAAGATGACGTCTCCATTCAAGATTGGGCCCATATCTCAAAGTGATAGTTCCCGACCCTCTTTTGTTGCTGCCTCGGCGAAGTCGTGTACCCAGACTGTGTCACCCACGTCGAACTGGCGCACCTTCGTGTTTGTGCGTATTGCTGCCATTGTTGTCTGCTTGTTGTTGACCCTCTCGCACTGGTCTGGCTTCAGCAGGTTGAGTCCAGAGCGTGGGGACGGTTATTCAGCAGCATTGATTGTGACAGCCTTGCAATTCTGGCAGCTCATAGTAGTATCACTGTAAATATCTCACAGCGTGGTAGGCAGTCGATGGTCAAGTCAGGAAGCAATCATATAGAAGTCCCCCACCTGGTAAGACCGTCCATGGAAAGAAGATCCATGCTACTGAAACTGGGATGGCGAGACCGCTTCACAGGTGGAATGCGTCGTGAATCCTCTGCCATAGGGTCATCGGTAATGGCTGAAATATACAAATATTTTAAATAGTTCATCAAATATTGATATTACACAATCTGTCATAAAAACCACCTTGCCTAAGCACTTTCAGTAATTAACCAACATTGGTAACCGTTCGATGTTATAATTGTGAAAGTGTTACAGGGATCTATATAGTAAATTTGCAAAAAGTGATGAGTGGTTGATACTATGTATTAATGTTAAATTATAAATTATGACCATTACCCTGTCCACTGGGTGTTGTGTGAACATTTCAAGTTAAAGCATAATTAAATGGACTCTGTATGGCCGAGTAATAAGCAAACATGCAAAGTGACATTCACCAACTCATTGCACTCACTTTGTACACGGTTCTGACGATCCGTTGGATAATTTGACATCTGAACAATTCAATCGTAAATATATATCTTTTTAACGAAAGGGAAATTTGAAAAAACGAAACCTACCCCATGCTTTTTTTTTATAACAATACAATAAGGTATTAGGGAACAGGAAGAATTTCAATTGGATTTTAAGGATTTGGACTATGTTACTGTCTAAGTCCCTTTAATCATGATTTATTTTGGTATTGTGAATTCATTTAATCATCCGGAAAAAATCTGACTGGAAATCAGTGATTCCAACAATAAAGTATGTCTTCTTAATGGGGCAAGGTTCCAATACTTAATCATTAATGAGGTTCAGGTTACTGACCCGGACTCGTGACTCTTGGACTCCCTCGACTGCCCGACAGCAGTCGGCGTAGCTTGCAGCTAGCACTGCCCGTCTGGGCTCTCTCGTGCGCCTCCATATCATATCGCATCATCATAACTGTCAGAATTACGAACGGTTTGAGAGTTTATTTTGATGCTTACCCTGTGATTTGCTTGGTGTGTCTGGTCTCTTGTTGTTGTTGAGAATGATGATCCACTCGAGGGTTGTAAATCATCAAGAACTAGGTCGAAATCCTCCCATTTTGAGAAGCGAAAGTCGCTCAATTTGGTTCGCTCGTTTCTTCAGCCAAGCATGCAAAAGTTGGGCGTTTTATCCAATAGTGTTGGATAAAATACGCCCAATTCGGGCACTTTGGTGTTACGTTGGGTAATTATAATGAAAAAAGTTGGATTACAAAGTTGGTAAAGTTTACCCAGTTGTAGGTTTAAATATGCCCAATTTGTATTTACCCGTTGGTCTTTACCCAGTATATAGGCATTATGTTTTGTTTTCATGATGAGTAAATGCATATAGTAAATAGTTGGGGAAGTTTTACCCAGTTGTAGGTATATTTATGCCCAATTTGTATTTCCCCAGTGCTGATTGCCCAGTATGTAGGCATTTCTCTTTTGCCCTATGTAGGGTAAATGCATGTAGTAAAAAGGTTGGGAAAGATTTACCCAACCTTTGCCCAATTTCCATTTACCCAGTGGAGTTTACCCAACATTTTTAAGAGTGTAGTTTGTGAGCCGAATTGACAGAAAACTAGAAATTGCTCCTTGATAAGACTTTCTGGGATTATTGAGGGATGCCCCCTCATCAAATATATCAAGAATAAAATGGGACCCTAGACCCTGGTTTACTAGCCCCACTCTTTGAAATTATTATAACTAATTAGCCCAATGATCGATATACACTGAAAATGCGTAGTTTGGGAGCAGAATTGACAGAAAACTAGAAATTGCTCCTTGATAAGACTTTCTAGGATTATTGAGGGATGCCCCCTCATCAAATCTATCAAGAAAAAAATGGGACCCTAGACCCTGGTTTACTAGCCCCACTCTTTGAAATTATTATAACTAATTAGCCCAATGATCGATATACACTGAAAATGCGTAGTTTGGGAGCAGAATTGACAGAAAACTAGGAATTGCTCCTTGATAAGACTTTCTAGGATTATTGAGGGATGCCCCCTCATCAAATCTATCAAGAAAAAAATGGGACCCTAGACCCTGGTTTACTAGCCCCACTCTTTGAAGTTATTATAACTAATTAGCCCAATGATCAATATAGTACACTAAAAATGCGTAGTTTGGGAGCAGAATTGACAGAAAACTAGAAATTGCTCCTTGATAAGACTTTCTGGGATTATTGAGGGATGCCCTCTCATCAAATCTATCAAGAAAAAAATGGGACCCTAGACCCTGGTTTACTAGCCCCACTCTTTGAAATTATTATAACTAATTAGCCCAATGATCAATATATACACTGAAAATGCGTAGTTTGGGAGCAGAATTGACAAAAAACTAGAAATTGCTCCTTGATAAGACTTTCTGGGATTATTGAGGGATGCCCCCTCATCAAATCTATCAAGAAAAAAATGGGACCCTAGACCCTGGTTTACTAGCCCCACTCTTTGAAATTATTATAACTAATTAGCCCAATGATCGATATACACTGAAAATGCGTAGTTTGGGAGCAGAATTGACAGAAAACTAGAAATTGCTCCTTGATAAGACTTTCTGGGATTATTGAGGGATGCCCTCTCATCAAATCTATCAAGAAAAAAATGGGACCCTAGACCCTGGTTTACTAGCCCCACTCTTTGAAGTTATTATAACTAATTAGCCCAATGATCAATATAGTACACTAAAAATGCGTAGTTTGGGAGCAGAATTGACAGAAAACTAGAAATTGCTCCTTCATAAAACTTTCTGGGATTATTGAGGGATGCCCCCTCATCAAATCTATCAAGAAAAAAATGGGACCCTAGACCCTGGTTTACTAGCCCCACTCTTTGAAATTATTATAACTAATTAGCCCAATGATCGAAATACACTGAAAATGCGTAGTTTGTGAGCCGAATTGACAGAAAACTAGAAATTGCTCCTTGATAAGACTTTCTGGGATTATTGAGGGATGCCCCCTCATCAAATATATCAAGACAAAAATGGGACCCTAGACCCTGGTTTACTAGCGCCACTCTTTGAAATTATTTTAACTAATTAGCCCAATGATCGATATACACTGAAAATGCGTATTTTGGGAGCCGAATTGACAGAAAACTAGAAATTGCTCCTTGATAAGGCTTTCTGAGATTATTGAGGGATGCCCCCTCATCAAATTTATCAAGAAAAAAATGGGACCCTAGACCCTGGTTTACTAGCCCCACTCTTTGAAGTTATTATAACTAATTAGCCCAATGATCGATATACATTGAAATTGCGTAGTTTGGGAGCAGAATTGACAGAAAACTAGAAATTGCTCCTTGATAAGACTTTCTGGGATTATTGAGGGATGCCCTCTCATCAAATCTATCAAGAAAAAAATGGGACCCTAGACCCTGGTTTACTAGCCCCACTCTTTTAAATTATTATAACTAATTAGCCCAAAGATCGATATACACTGAAAATGCGTGGTTTGGGAGCCGAATTGACAGAAAACTAGAAATTGCTCCTTGATAAGACTTTCTGGGAATATTGAGGGATGCCCCCTCATCAAATCTATCAAGAATAAAATGGGACCCTAGACCCTGGTTTACTAGCCCCACTCTTTGAAGTTATTATAACTAATTAGCCCAATGATCAATATAGTACACTAAAAATGCGTAGTTTGGGAGCAGAATTGACAAAAAACTAGAAATTGCTCCTTCATAAAACTTTCTGGGATTATTGAGGGAGGCCCCCTCATCAAATCTATCAAGAAAAAAATGGGACCCTAGACCCTGGTTTACTAGCCCCACTCTTTGAAATTATTATAACTAATTAGCCCAATGATCGATATACACTAAAAATGCGTAGTTTGTGAGCCGAATTGACAGAAAACTAGAAATTACTCCTTGATAAGACTTTCTGGGATTATTGAGGGATGCCCCCTCATCAAATATATCAAGACAAAAATGGGACCCTAGACCCTGGTTTACTAGCCCCACTCTTTGAAATTATTATAACTAATTAGCCCACTGATCGATATACACTGAAAATGCGTATTTTGGGAGCCGAATTGACAGAAAACTAGAAATTGCTCCTTGATAAGGCTTTCTGGGATTATTGAGGGATGCCCCCTCATCAAATTTATCAAGAAAAAAATGGGACCCTAGACCCTGGTTTACTAGCCCCACTCTTTGAAGTTATTATAACTAATTAGCCCAATGATCGATATACACTGAAATTCCGTAGTTTGGGAGCAGAATTGACAGAAAACTAGAAATTGCTCCTTGATAAGACTTTCTGGGATTATTGAGGGATGCTCTCTCATCAAATCTATCAAGAAAAAAATGGGACCCTAGACCCTGGTTTACTAGCCCCACTCTTTTAAATTATTATAACTAATTAGCCCAATGATCAATATATACACTGAAAATGCGTAGTTTGGGAGCAGAATTGACAAAAAACTAGAAATTGCTCCTTGATAAGACTTTCTGGGATTATTGAGGGATGCCCTCTCATCAAATCTATCAAGAAAAAAATGGGACCCTAGACCCTGGTTTACTAGCCCCACTCTTTTAAATTTAATAACTAATTAGCCCAATGATCGATATACACTGAAATTGCGTAGTTTGGGAGCAGAATTGACAGAAAACTAGAAATTGCTCCTTGATAAGACTTTCTGGGATTATTGAGGGATGCCCCCTCATCAAATCTATCAAGAAAAAAATGGGACCCTAGACCCTGGTTTACTAGCCCCACTCTTTTAAATTATTTTAACTAATTAGCCCAATGATCAATATATACACTGATTTAAATTTTTCAATTTTAGTAATTGTAAGGTAGTAAAAAAAAAAGACATTCACATGTCTGATTTGGTGAGAAGATTATCACAGAATATTGTTTTTTAACTTGTTCTGTCATGTACATAACTACAACACCGTTATGAAAAGACACCGACTTATGTACATTACTATTATTTGAATGTAAAACTACTCTTGGTCTCCAAAGTTATGTACGATAAAGTACAGAAATCTTACATTTTGGTCCTGAAATGCTAGTTTTAAAATATTTACACGTTGCAAATTATGTTTCATTCAAGAAATACATAATTCCTTCAATTGAAGTCGATATCAGACTAATGCAAAACCATATCTGGCAATCGGGCAAAGAGAAAACATTTAGAGAATAAGATGTACTGTATATAACTCAGGTGTACACATTAGTTTTGGTCATAATGTAATAAATAAATTGCAATAAAGTTCATATGCCAATGGTTTTAAGTTTTGTTTATGGTATGTTTTTAAATCTAATGTAGTTTGTCAGGAAAAAGTTTAATTATAAGAGAAATATAAGCATTAAGTGGTCACTGAGTTATGTACGTTTCATTTTCGACAAAGTGATATTATGTTTACTGATTGCCATTTAATGCAAATTTGTTAAGGTCTGATTTTTCGCTATGTGTTGCATAATGTTGCCACAGTCTATAATTTAATTTTTTAATTAAGCTCATATGTAACACTTTTGTGCCCCTGATCAGAGTCGTGCACATATTCTAAATGTTTTGTTGAGAAAATATTTGGAAAATGAACAATTATTGAATCATTGAATAATGAGTTGTGAAACTTGTTGTACACTGTAAGTCTTTTGTGCCTCTGCTACAGAGTATGTTATAGGGTTGTTGGTCCCCAAAACATTTCACTAAATTCTAATTAGTTGCTGAACTTGAGTAAAAAACAAACAGTAGCGGTAACGAGTTACATCACTAAACACCAGCAGACCTATTTCATTATCAAGTCAATCCCGTCAGTTCTGATTATATGCATCGGGACAATGGGACCTTTAAAATTCAGCCATAGTATAGTTCATCATCAGCCAAATTGCATCCTGGATCATCATGGATTTGAAAGGAATGAAAAGAAACTAGTATAATATTTCCACGGACCATAGCATCAAGACAGTAAGTCCTCCAGATGCACGGTGTTACAGGTAGTTTGTCTTCTTAGGCCGGGCATATGTTGACCCACTGATGAGACTTTTGGCCATTATCTCTCCTGTATAACATATTACCACTGAATTGGTGCAATGTTAGGTTCATGAGGTCGAATGTTCAAAATGCACATATCTTAACCAGTTTTCTATAAGTTTCTGAACTCTCTATAGACTTAGTACACAACCCACTCAGTACCCGTCAAGGGGGGTTTATTTGTCAAGAATCGTTGAATCGCCATCACTGTATGGTTTTAGAGGAGCCACTGAATCTGTTGCAATCAATATATCGGTATGTTTACCATTGTGGATATAAAGACAAAGTTTTTTTTTTTTCAAACTGTAAATATGAGAGATGGAAATATCAGTTGAAATTTAAATTTGAAATCATTTAATGTATACTACAATGCACGCTCTCATCGAGTTTTAAATTAAGAATCGAAATGTGGTAAATGTCAATTTATTTTGCTTCTAAAATGAATATGCTTGGTGATAGATGATGTATGGAAAATAATTGGAAAGAACACAATTCATTATTACATGAGATATATTGTGCCAATGGATGATGACTAAAGTTTATTTTTCTGAATACTTGTAAAACAATTTGTTATACTGGATTAATTGTGCTTTTTCTAGGTACTACACTGTTAAAGTGAAGTTTAATCAAATTTACAAAATTGCAATCTCTTTATTGTACGAATATAATGGTTCAAAATCGCGTTTTAGAGAGCTTTTAAGGTTCTTTTTTAAAAACATTCTTTTAACTTAATCGCTTGTTAAGGTTCATACGTTCTGATTATGTGCCTGGTTTCTAATGTCATGGTATGAGCTTTTGGTTACTGAAATTCAGATTTTAAAAACGGGACTCTGTATACAAAAACTCAACTATGACTTTTAAGTGCATTCTTAGTTGAAGGAAATAAGGAAAATGAGTTGGCTGTCAAAATTGGTCTGCACCATTTACGTTCCATATATTCATTCAATTGTATTGCTAAAATCTTTGTCATACTCTGTCTGCTTAGTTTACATTTGTATGTATGGTTTTCTAAATATCTCTTTTATTATGGCCCAGTCAGATATCAACGGATATCGGAAACAAATGTATCGAACAGACAATTTGTGAAATAAATTTATCTGGTGATGAAAGTCGTCTCCATTGCTTCATGTACAAAACATAGAAGAATGTACATCTCCGGACAAGAATTATATAGAATGGATGGAAAATTTAATTCTCTGTTTGCCATCCGTTTCCGCAATCCATGATTTGTGACCGGGCTATTATTAACAGTTTGTTGTGTTTATTTTGCAATTTATTTACTTTAATGGATGTGAATAAAAGCCCTTTCATGGGCCCCTATATATGTGTATATATAGTCTGATGGAGCATTATTATTCAACAGAAGTACAACTTAATTAAGTAAATAGTTGACGTTTCGGTCTGCATGGTTACAAACTTACAACATTATTGGAACAATTGTTGGCCGCATGTATTTTACTTATAACTGCAACAACATTCATGGAGTCCAAACCAAATAAGCTTAATTGTCAAGTGCATTTTCTGTGTTGATACTATCAAGACATATAAAGTTATAAGGAGAGCGTGTTGCACAATATATATATATATATATATCCTTCCCAACATTTCAGGTTTGGGGGGGGGGGGGGTTGGCCTGTATTAAAGGGCAATGAAACCCAAGCAAAATGTTGCTTTCATAGTCTTGAAGAGATTAAGAAGAATAATCTCTGAAAGTTAGAGCATAATCGGGTAAGAAACAAGAAAACTACGGCTCTTTGAAGATGTCCATTTATTCCTATGGGGAACTCAAATTGGCAACGCACTCTGATAAGTGTGTGGACAACTCCCCATATGTTTTGTACACAAATGTTCCCATTTTTTCAGGTTTCTTCATAGTCACATTTTTCCATTCCCCCAACTCATGATATGTTATGTATAAAAGCATTCTACAAAACATATGTTGAACTCGAACGAAGGGTAAACATACATTTTTAGAAAATTGAACAAAACTGAAATTTTGTGTACAAAATGTATGGGGAGTTGTCCACAACTTTGCCAGAGTGCGTTGCCAATTTGAGTCACTCGAAGAAATACATGGCTCTTTTCAAAGAGCCATAGTTTTCTTATTTCTTGACCGATTGTGTTCAAATTTTCAGAGACTATTCATTATATTTAGTGTCTTATAGTGCATACAACAATTTGTCTGGATTTCATTGTCCTTTAATTTCCCCCCCCCCCCCCCCATTTCCCAAACTGCCCCAGATATTTTTTGTGTGAGATATTGAAAAACTGACTGTCAATTATAAAGAACATACAATTTAAATGACAGAATAAACTTGATTGATCAAAATCGGTTCAGAAACAGCTGAAATATCCATAAATATATTTGTATTCAAAATGTTTTTCACTGGCAATCACCGGGCGATATTTTCGACTATTAAGAAAAATGTATAAAATTGCTCTAAGACTACTTTGAAAAGGGTTTTAAAATGTCGTTGATGATATATCTATTTAATCATTATTTTAACAAACATTGACTGCACAATTTTTCATGAAAAAAGGACTAAAACTAATTATTTTTTAAGGCGCCCTCTTAAGCTGTAACGGCCTCTTTTTAATTATAACAGGGGTTTTACTTAGTCGTTTGTAATTATGTATACTTTTCGAGCATGTTGAAGTTAACTACTACTTTGTTCTGTAATAGTGCACGTTTAGGTTACTGAAGTTAAAGGGTACCACCACCCAAAATGATATTCTCAAAAATGAAAGGTGACATCTTTAGTATTCCATTTTATCAATAAGTTCACACAAATATGTTTCAAGAAAAAAAATATACAATTGGAAAACTCATCACCATTTTAAAGCATGCGTTCACTGGTCTGCGTGACCCATACTACTTTGTCCAGAGCGAACGAATCGCCCGGAATAGACTGCTTCTGTAATGTATGCAAATATTATGCATATGACGCCAGAGTTGGCAAGCTTAACAATAGTAAATATGTCCGGCAAGCTCCGGCAAACTTAGCTTGCCGGACCTAGTTACTATTGTTAAGCTTGCCAACGGAGAGTATTACGTGATACGCATATTATTTGCATACATTACAGAAGCGGTCTATTCTATCGTCTCCAAACGTACTTGTGAATAGCATTGGCGCACTTGCAAATGTTTGGCCCGAACGGAACTAGGAAATAGTACTGGTTCCGTAAGTGGTGAAAATTAATCTATTTGATATCACAAAACGGAACAAAACATATAATTATGTGTTGTTCTCTGCGTGGTACTCAACTATCCCTTTCGACGGGCCCGGTATCGCAGATGTTCCCTTGGGCATTCCTGACTCCAGGCGAGGTCGGGATCGACGTCCAGACGGCCTCGAAGTTCGTCTAATTTATTCATTAGAGTTCCATTCCACTGATTGTTTCATACGTGGCTTTGCGATAAGATTCAGGGCTAGGGCCTGCCGCAGGAATAGATTATTTACATAGCGATTATAGTCTCCGGCGGGTACCCATTTCACATCGGAGTAGCTCGCTATAATCTAATTCAGAAATAGATTATTTACATAGCGATTATAGTCTCCGGTCGTTTCGACCGCCTGGATATGAAGTATACCCATTTCACATCGGAGCAGCTCGGTTTAATCTAATTGACTTGATACATGAAATACCATGGCAAATCTATAAGGATATTTTTTCCAAATAGTATAAAGGGGAAAAGACATTTTGTACACCGCGTCCATCAGTGGTGTATCTAAATGATTATTCATGGGGTGACTTTGTATTCCTTTTCATTTGTTGA
>JBAMJV010003456.1:0-29897 GCA_037951105.1 Echinarachnius parma
CCCCCGAAATGCCAAAAAGAGCCCCTGAAAATGTGCATGCACTTCAATGCAAATCAAATTTTGGAGCATTATTGTTCATGCAGGCAAGCTTGAAAAGTACCCTCCCAAAAAAGTAGCCCCCCCCCCCCCCCCCCACTGCTACGACCTCGGTGAAGATGGTCAGTGGAGCCAGACACAGTCTGGTGGAACAACCGTCGAAACAGAGACTGATTTTGGGTCTACCCCCAGCTTTGCAACTGATGTTATACCTCTTATAATTGATCTACATTTATAACATTGCATTTCTGAACAATATTAGATTGAATGACACAAGTAGATCTGGGCCCGTTGCAGAAAGAGATACAATCAACTGTAAGTTACAATTAATTGTAAGTCAGATCACATGTTCGTTCTACATGCGCAAATCCGATTGGTGTGAAACACGCACATTTTCTGACTTGCAATCAAATGTAACTCACAACAAATTGTATATTCTTTGTGCAACGGGGCCTTGCAGTTACAAAACAAACACTCTCCAAATTATTGAATTAATCACATAATGACTATCCTTCAGTCAGAGATTGGGACATAGCATTATAACACATTACAATAGAATGTCAATATGCATTTATTGCAACTTCCGTACACAGATAATGCACATCAACAATTACACTAACCTACCATAAAATAATATATCCCTTTAGTAGATAGATGAATACAATTAAAAATGCAATGTGGCGATCCCTTTCAGAATATCAATATAAATTGAATACAATTAAAAATGAATTCAAAATGTAATGATGACGATCCCTTTCAGAATATAAATTTAAATTGATTAAATCTGAGTGAAGCGTTGATACTTATCATTCACTTTTTAAGTCACTACTTCAGATGCAATTCTAACTGTAATACGACGATCCCTTTCAGAAATCAAATTAAATTAGATTAAATCAGAGTGAAGCGTTGATACTTATAATCAACTGTTTAAAGGGACTTTTGTCCAAATCCTCAAAATCCAATTGGAATTCAAGCGGTACCCTCGTACCTTGTTGTATTCATATTACAAAGATATTTACGATTGAAGTGTTTTGAGATGTCGTAACTGTGTACAAATTGAGTGCAATGAATTAGTGAATATCACTTTGCATTTTTGCTCATTACTCCACCATATAATGTCCATTTAACTTAAAATGTTCACACAACACCCAGTGGATATATCAGATAACAACAATATACATTGTATCAACCATTCATCACTTTTTGCACATGTCATCAAAGCTTACTAGATCCCTTTAAGTACAAGCACTTGTATATTACCTTACAATAATTAATTTCTATCATTACTGCTGTTGATAAGATTCATTATGAACAGAACTAAATCAAGAAGAAGAGGCCCTGAAATTAAATTATATTTAATCAAGAAGAAGAGGCCCTGAAATTAAATTATATTTCCCCCTACATTCAATTTAAATTTCTTCTTATTTCAATGATTATTAAACAACAACTTTGTGTAAACTATTCAGCCTTCGAGTCACTAAAAAACACATAGATTTCCAGTTGAACTCCAAAAGGTAATAAATAATATGTCAAAGCCACCCTACTTCCTAACAAACACTAAAATCCCAAAAGAAGTTAAAAGAAGTTTAAAAGAAACGTCAAAGGTTAAAGCAATTTTCTTAAATGTTGGCTTAAGTATAAAATTACTTAGCTAAAATTGAGATGCAATTTTATTAATTAATCTACCAACATTATAACATCATAATTTCTTTACTGAAATATTTACAAAATTTTTGATTGAGCTAAATAAAAACGAAAATATTACTTCTCAACGAGATAAGAACATTTCTTGGCCTAGCACATTGCTAAGTTAACCCGTTCCCTTTGAGATTCTGAAATCCCCGTAGACTTTGTACATAGCCCACTCGGTTCCCGTAAGCAAGGGCTTAATTTCTTAAAATATTGAGTTGTATACAGGCACATATTTCTAAAGGCATTGCCTTATGGAGCCTGGTGCCAATTATATAGTTAACACTACATATATAGGTCTCAAAATGTCAAGTCTCTTAGGTTGGCACTATTTATCTAGCTCACCCTCATTAAAAGGGACATAAATCATCATTATTGATATAGACATTATCATTAACATCATGAAGGTTACTTGTTTATTATATGGGAGAATATTTGGTGCCATGATTGACATCTAATGTGTCCCTAGTTATTATTAGTTAGTATATGGGCCATTCTATGAAAAGTGAAACTTTTTCGGAAAAATTGAAGTTTTATTTTTCTGTAGTTTTGTTCCATTTTTAGAATGATCCATGTGTAAAGTTTCATGAAATACATGATTTGAAGTTTAAAATGAAACTTTTTTACTCATTTGCATAAATTTACATATTTCAATATTTTTCTAATAATCATAATTCAGAAAATAATCAAGATATCAAAAGGATAATTAGCAAGCTCATTCTTCTCACTTTCCTGTACAGGTTGATACCAACTTTGTAAAAATTCAACCTTTCATTCTTTTCTAAACCTGATATTATAAAATTCCCATTTTTCCATTCATATTGTACATGTCACACACGTGACCAACCCAAAATGTCACACACGTGACCAGACGTTGCCACATAATTAAGTACTATAAAACACAACGGTTTGATATAATTCTCATTCATTGCTATTGTTGTACTTACAAATGTATAGTACTTCTCTGGTAATAAGATGAACATTATAGCTATTCATATTTTAAAGAATTTTCCAAATGAAATTTAGTTATGAAAAAAGCGCTCCGTGCGAAGTCACACACGTGACCCATGCCATTTGACCTCTGACATTGAGTTACGTAATCCTTATAAAATCTTTTGTGTTAAGTTTGAAAGACTACATAATATTCAAGTCACATATGAAGTAACAAATCATTATAGTCTCATACTTACTGAAATATAAGCATCCCATTTCAAAATTTGTCATGTTTTGGGTCACACACGTGACCAAGAATGGCCCATATAAGCCACATGAATATACCATTATTATTGAAATTATAGAGTATTATAAAATGGGTAGAAGAATCCCTGCATTCTGATCGGTCAATTAGCGTTTAAGAGTTTTCTCACTAATCAATGAGTCAGCGTAGCTCAGTAATTTAGCGATACTGCAGCGATAGTGCAATCGAATTGACGATAGCGAGTGATATCGTTAATTCGACCAAAATTTTGTCTAAAACGTCCCCGCCGTGCCCCGCGACTTTGCAATTTGACTTACGGTGCCAAAGTTCAACATGGCGAGAGCGGGGGGTCCGAGATTCTAACCGCTAAATGATGATGATTTAGCAGAACTTTTGAATGATGCTGATGCAAGTAGTACAAAGAAAACGATCAAATTTGGATTCTGCAAGCTGGATAGCTTTGCTAAGCTGAAGGATGTGAACTTGCAGGATATTTCAGCCCGTGAAGACACATCAGAATTGGACTGGCTACTGGCTTCGTCTTACGCAGCGCTACGGAAGGAAGATGGGACGCTGTACTCGAAGAAATCCCTCCAGTACATCAGGTATGGGGTTCAGAGGCATTATATTGATCAGTACAATGTAGACATTACAAAGAAAGAGCGCTTTCCCCAGAGTGCGAGAATGTACAAGGCTGTCTCTGTGAAACTGAAGAAAGAGGGACTGGGAAGTGTAAAACACAAGGAACCCATCAGTGCTGAAGACATGCAAAAGACTCAGGCTTCTGAAATGTTGGATTGTAACACAGCAGCTGGGCTCCAAAATAAGGTCTTTATTGACCTTATGATGTACTTCTGCAACCGGGGAAGAGAAAATGTGCGTTTCTTCAAAGCCAGCGACTTCATCATGTCTACTGATGAAAATGGGCTACATTATGTCACTAAGCGAGACAATCTCACTAAAAAATCACAGAGAAAATGACGACGAGGCCGTCGGAGGGCGTATGTATGAAATCAGAGACATGAACAGTGACCAATGTCACTGTCAGTGACCAATGTCACTGACCAATGAACAGTGACCAATGTGAAAACATACGAAAAGTATGTTTCTAAGCTGTCTGATTCGTGCCCATGGCTTTGGCAAACTCCAAAAGCCAAGCCACCAACCTGTGAAACTGATCCATGGTACAAGAATATGCCTGTCTGCATAAACACGCTAGCCAACAAAATGAAAACCATCTCCAAGGGAGCGAAATGCAGCAAAATGTACACGAACCATTGCCTACGTAGTACATGCATCACTACCCTTGATCAGGCTGGATTTGAAACTCGCGACATCATGAGTGTCAGTGGGCACCGGAGTGAATCTTCCATCAAGACCTACACAAAAACTTTGGATGTGCGCAAGAAAGAGATGAGTGAGAAAATCAGCAACCATCTCCATCACGGACAAACTGCTTCTCACGCTGGGCAGACGGGCAATCTTTCTACTAGTACTACTAGTAGCAACGTCAACGTCAACGACCTCCTGCTCTCAGCCATCGAGCAACCTATCGGCACCGGCACCAAAAGTGTTGCCAGCAACAGTATCACTATTGCAAAACAGTGTCAGGAGCAGCACCACCAGTCACACGTTCAACATCACGGACTGTGTGGTGCATATCCACAACTAGCCTAGACAGTGGCACTGTATATGTAAATGTGTTACAGTTTAAAGGGGTAGTTTAGTTTTGGTAAGGCTGAACTTTAGTAGCCAAAACCTGCACAGTAACCTTACAAACTAATAGTTATAACTCCACCATGCTCCAAAGGTATACACAATTACAAACGACTAAGTATTAAGCCTGTTATCATTCAAAAAGAGCCATTCAATCACAAGAGGGCACTTTTTAAAAAGGCATTGATTTCAACCATTTTTCATACAAAATTATGCATGTGATGTTTTCTTGATATAATGCTTAAATAGAGAGATCATCAATAACTATTTTAAAAACGCTTTTGAACATTTTTGAAAAGGTGCAAGCATTTTTTTATTTTTTTCAAAAATCATCTAATTATTTGGGCCCCAAATAATTATAAGATCAGATATATTTATTGATATTTCAGGCGTTTCTGGGTCGATTTTGGCCAAATAAAGTTTATTCTGCCATCAAAATTGCATGTTCTCTCAAATTCGACACTCAGTTTTTCATTACCTCACAAAAAAATTGTGATGTGCAGCGCCCTCTCTACCAAAACTAAACTACCCCTTTAATTGTTTATGACAGTTCAACTCTAGTTTCTTCGTGTTTAGTGGACTTTTGGAGTTCAGCAGAGTTTGTACATTTGATTAGAGTTCAACTTTTGGAGTTCAACAGTTTCTACAGTTATTACATTTTAAGTGTCTCAATTCTCTTCTACTTAGTTCTAATTCTGCATTCTAATCGATCGACGACATGTGTATGTGCGGCATTTAAACAAAACAAAACAAAACAAAAAACATGAAAATCAAATTATTCTCATTCTTACCGATCCACAAAATATGCCTGTGCAGCATTTGATTTTAAATTTTGTTTTTTGTTTTTATTAAATGTGAAAATCTAATTTTTTCTCAGTCATGCGTCCGTAAATTTAGCCATGCGTCGGTACTTTTACAGGCATGCAACGGTACTTTTGCAGGCATGCGTCAGTAAATTTAGCCATTTAACCATTACTGGGAAAAAGTCTGATTTTCACATTTGTTCGCGCCCATTTTATAAAACAAATGCTGCACAGGCATATTTCGTGGATCGGTAAGAATTGTATGCACTCTTTTAACTTAACTCGTTAAACTCGTGCATCCAATTCTTACCGATCCACTCATGCCTGTGCAGCATTTGTATACCGAAGTAGCGCTGTCACATTTTTTTGTTATAACAATGTTATGGTTCTAAACATTTTGTCCTTTGATTCAGCTTTTGGTAGTGGCTTGAACCTGATCAATGATTGCCATCTCAGCAAACTTGCCTGACATTATTTAGAACCATATAAAAAGCAAAGAATAGCTTTGACGTCGCACTTTGGTAATCCATTAGACTATTATCATAATGATCAATCAATATCATTAATGGTTTAAAGGCGAATAGTTGTTGCCACGATGAGCACCTATTTTGTCCCTCGTTATTATATAAGCCACTGTGATGACAAACGCAACGATGCAAAGACCTGCTCCATTTGCCACGAGCGCTGACTCTGGGAGCTTGGCATACTCAATTCTAAAAGGAAAAAAGAAGAAGATATTCCGTCATTAATAAAATCTTCTTGACAATGTTTAAACATTGTCAGTTCTTCAACTATTTCATATTGTAAACAAAATAATAGCATAATCAAATTTGAAAGAAAGAAAACAAATATTATGTCATTAATGCTATCTATTTAATAATTAAATGACAATATTTAGCCAGTTCTTCAACTATTTCATCATAAAACATTTAATAGAAACTTACTCTAGATACATTATAGTATCTTCCCCTTTTTTTCTAGATTTCTCTCTACATCATTCAATACATCAATGACAAGTTAATTTTAAAGTAAATACAAACACTAACGATGGGGAATATCTTTCCCTTATCCCATCAAGGACGAGAGCTATTACAAGGCAAAATTGATCATCATTTCCCTCAACAAATTGGCAACTCCTAATTTTGTCTACCTTTTAATGACATAAAAATAGGTGGAAAATATTTGGTTGTTAAAATTTAAGACAAATATGAAGTATTATTGCCGCGAAATTGCCAATTTGAATGCAAAAATCTGTTTTGAAAATATGACAATATGTTGCCAATTTAAGGATTTTCCTAAATTGTAGCGATCTGCACATTAATACAAAATAATTTTAAAATAACAAAAACAGGTACAGTAACGAAATAGGGCTCTTAAAATCGAGCAATTTATGCTCCTTCTCCTTGTACACTTGTTATCTTCTTGCTCAAATGTAGGACTACCAAACATCGTCCTTGATGGGTTATCAGGGATACCTTCAGTTTTAAGTCTCTAGGAGGAGACGACAGCTTGTCAGCAAATAATCAGGGTTAATAGATGCTGAATCCCAATAAAGTAAATCCGGAAACCGATGAAAGTTTTTTGTGTTATACTCTCAATTTCGTTTTGCCGGGATGTGGGAAGATCTGTCAATTTTCTGGGAGTCTCCTGCAGAATCAGAAAGACAAAAGAAAGCACTTACTTTGAGAAGAGAATGTTCTCGGTTATCCCGAGTAGACAAGTGCCGGCCGCCATCGACAGAATTGCGATGCCGAAGAATACGTGCGAGGAGAGGTAGGAGGCACGGAGCTGGGTGGATGCAAACGGAAGCAGAAAGATGCCAAGGCCAAGTACAAGCTGGAAGAAAGAAAGAAAGAGATGGAAATTACTTTTAAATTGCATAAAAACAAAAATGGAAATTACTATTACTAAAGTAGTCATCACTAGTCATCATCATCATCAATAATCAGTAGCAATCACCACTTAATCATATCATTATGATTGTCATTATCAATCATCATGACTACCATCATCATTATCATAATCATCAGCTATCATCATTCTTATATTCATTTTCACTTATTTGATCAGCACAAATCCTCCTAACCTAAATCATCAACATCATGAACATCATCATTGACAGAATTGCGATGCCAAAGAATACATGGGAAGTGAGGTAGGAGGCACGTAGCTGACTGGATGCAAATGGAAGCAGGAAGATGCCTAGGCCAAGTACAAGCTGGAAGAGAGAAAGAGAACACCTGATGATATGATTATCATTATTCTAACTAGATTATCATTATAATCATCATTGTTTTTGTCGTCATCATCATCTTAATCATCAATTATCAGTAGTCACCACCATCATAATCTTATTAAATCATCATCACCATCATAATCAGCATCAGCATCATCACCTTCATCATGAATCTGAAAAATAAAAGTCACTATTCACCTGTAATAGGAACATGGCAACGGTTGCTAAGCCCAGCCAGCTATGTAAACTGTACAGGTTTGCGAAGCCGTTCTGGTTGTGGAACTGGAAAACGGCGACCAGCCCGACAGTCATCATCACGGTCGCTAGGATGAGTATCCCGGCGTGTGACGCCTTGACAGCGATTCGCGGCAGGTTGATGCCAGTAAAGATGCGGTAGATCATTATGGCTGCAAAAGAGGGGCAAGTTTAATTTAACATGGGAAAATTAAAGTCCATTATACAAGATAATATGACTCACTACAATATTTTGTGATAACTCTTTGATGACTAGGCAACAATTCATCTGACACAACAATAACAAACTGAAAAATGTAGGTTATATGTTATTTCTATTAGAGTATCTACCATTGCTATAGAGGAATATCAAGGCCATCATCATGAGTAAGGGGTGGATGTTGAATTCCTGTATACTGAATCGACTGCAGACTACAATACACAGAATTCAACGTGTAAAGCCCGGCGCAGACAGAGCCGACTCGATCCAATCTGACCCGACCCGACGATCGGGCCCCAATCGGGTCGGGTAGAGTCGGGTCGAGTCGGAAGAGAGGGTCAGCGCACACAGACCCGACTGGTGCCCGATCAATGCCCGACGGATCGAGAACCACACTGAAGCAGTGGATAATCAAATGTTGAGAAGAGTAGGCCCATATTGATGTCTTTATTTTAACCCTAACCCTAACCCAGACCGATTCCTTTTGCATAAGTGCAGGGTTACCCCCCCCCCCCCCCACCCCCAATGCATGGATGTACGCGGAGGGAGGCACACCACATTTATATGTCTTTATTTGGACACAACATGTTTCCTTCTGTTTTTTAAGTTAAGCAAATTATTGCTAATTATTGCCCCCCCCCCCCCCATCTTTGCCCCTTCCATTCTCGAAATACAATTAACACCAACATTGGTTCCTACCCCTTGATGGATCGAAACTGGCTACGCCAGTGATGGTATTTATGGAGGGAGTGATTTCCATCTAATATCAAAATCTCGAAATCCACACACACTCAGACAACGTTCACGTATAACTTAGACTGACACCCCCCCCCCCCCCCCTGCTCCATGGTCACCCCCCCCCCCAATTCTCCTCTATACAGTTATTTGAATGTGGGTAGAATATGTTACATCTTTCTCTGAGCTCTCTAAAATGCAAAATCTCGGAGAAAGATAGATGAATTAATGGGGTGAGGATGTGGAGGGGGATACTTTTCCAGGACTTGATATTGTCATTGGTTACCCATGGTAATCCATAATGCAGTTATCTATGTTCAATGACAAACTTAAGCAGATCATTCTTGTACTAAGTATTGGCATAGACAGTTGGGCCAAAGCCAAAAGTATGGGCAAATGCGACGGGACGGAATTTGATGGCTATTTTGATCATACAAACAAAAATAAAGATGTGACTGGATACAATTTTTTAGTTACATGGATAGGGTAAAGTGATGAATATTATCAAACAGAAAAATTTAAAAATGTATAAGTCTGTTGCCATGGTAACTACATTTTTTGAAGGTCGACGGGACGGAACGATAGAATGACACAATTTTTTGTTTTGTAAACAATGTTGTTTTCTATCAAAAGTAAAATCCAAGTTAAATCCTGTCATGTATCATAAGAAAGGTATGAATGTTCAGTCTCAACACAAGACGGGACGGAAACGCGACGGGACGGAAAATTTGGTCATGTACAAAACAAATGGCAAATTTTTCGATTGCAATAATTTTCAATCCCTCATGAATTATTTTGCCATTTTAAACATTTATTTCACCTGGTGGCCAATAACAAATAGTTTTAAAGGGACTTAGTAACATTGTCCAAATCCTCAAAATAAAATTTTAATTCTAGCGGTTCCCTTATACCTTGTATTCGTATTAACAATAAAATCATGGGACAGGTTTTGGTTTTTCAAATTTCCCTTTTGTTACAAAGATATGTATGATTGAAGTATTCAGATAAGAAAAACTCCGGGCGAGTTTTTCTTCCGTGTACAAAGTGAGTGCAGTGAGTTACTGAATATCACTTTGCATTTGTGCTCATTACTTGGCCATACAATGTCCATTTGACTTGAAATTTTCACACAATACCCCGTGGACATATGAGATAACAACAATATACATTGCATAAACCATTCATCACTTTTTGCACATGTGAACAAAGTTACTAGATCCCTTTAAGCATATCAATATTGATATCAGTGTAAAAAAAGAAAATTAAAAATTTTCCCCATTGGACCATGTACAAAACAAATGGCATATTTTGTATCAAAATGTATTTCCTTTTTTTTTTAGTTGTGTTGAAAGATTTATTAATGTTTTAAGATAAAAATGACATATTAATAGCCAAAAAAGCATTCTTTATCATTTGCTGCTTGGAATTCAAAATTAACTTAATTCAGGAAAAATCTGAAAAAATTGTGTATGTGAAAGCACTGCTGTACATAGCATATGAAGGAGGGTTCCCACCAAAATAATGTGAATATTTTCCTCACAAAATTAGTTTTAGTTAATTAGCAAATGAGTTCATATTAACGCAAAAACACATGAAACTGTATTTTATTCCCATTCAATTATACCTTAAATGTATACAAAAGAAAGAAAATGGTGATGAAATTGCATTAAAAATATGTTTAATCTGGATTAAATTCCGTCCCGTCGCGCAATTTCCGTCCCGTCGCGAAAATGTCAAAGCCTTGTAGAATTTTTTTGTAAAGAGGACATGAAATTCTAACATCATAAAAGTGTTCAGGCATGAATTCATTGATACTTCAGAGAAGATGGCAATAAATAACTGCTCTAATATTGAGTGACGCTAAAAAATGGATGTCAAAACGCGATGGGACAGAAAAATGTCAGAATAAGGCAATTTTTTGCCCAACTAAAGAGGGCGGTATTATACAAAATTTGTGCGGTACAATTGTCCTATGCATGAGCTATCCAAAAACACTTCTATATTTCTACAATGAATCTTGGTTTTTTTATAAATCAAATTTTTCAAAATTCCGTCCCGTCGCGCTGTGAGGGCGCTTTCCATTATTTAAAAGTGTATTACAGCAAATCCGAGAGACGGTATGCTTAGCCGAACACAGTTCCGGAAACTGCAGATACTCGTCTTTCCTATCATACATGAAAGAAAATAATTTTTTCAATTTGAAATTTTTACCCTTAGGTTGACTACTTTGGGCTTTGGCCCAGTTGACAAAAATAATTTACAGATTAACCAAAAGAGCTAGTTACGTTTAGCTTGTTTTAGCACAAGCTAAACCTTATAGAGCAACGATGACCAAACTTAGATTATTATCATATCATTCACAATCTGACGTACATTTATGATCTATAATCGTTCTAAAAAGTGTAAATTCAACATTTCAAACACTGCTCAACTTAAAACGTGCATTATAAAAGTAATTATAGGGCTAATGAATTAACAAGAGTTAATTTATTATCAATGAATCTTGTTGGGAAAATCAAATTATACAAACTTTCGAAGCCTAGCCTAGCTTAGCTAGGTCCATTTGTACGGCATATATTATATAGACTATATAGTCCAGGTTTAAGGCCTAACATACAAGACGTATTTGTACTCCATATTTCAAGTTCAGATTTTTAAATTATGTTACTAGAATTCAAAGCTTTCTATGCAATACCATACATTATAAGTAGTGCTGTTATTCGATCCGAGACGAGAAGGGATTCCCGGCGATTATGGCCTTCAAACCGGGAAACGAGCGGTCCGAGAATTGGCCCTTTGTTTGTATAATTCTCGGTTTTGGCAACAAATTTTCTCCAGTAATAATAACAAATCTGTATACTGGTACATATAAGAAAAAAATGGGATTGGCTCAAGTAAACTGCAGTAGTTATGACAGATTTACGACCTGTGGCTGTGACCAGTGGCAGAGAAGGTCACAATCTTAAAATGGGTTGAGCCTTGAAGTCAATTACCTGAATTTGTATAGAGCTATACAAAGGGTTTAAGGGGAATGCCCCCACATGTTGGAAAGCTTACCCCTTTTTTTACTTTTTATCTTGACTCCCACAAAGATATATTGAGAACTTGCTTTTCCTGTGTATGCTTTATTGAACATAACTCCAAAACAAACCACATAACTCTGCCCCAAACACTGGCGCACCCCCAAAATTAAATTACCCCAATGCTGCCTCCCATTTTTTTTTAGATAACAAACTTTTCAAACGATGTGTTTCTTGTAGTCAGAACAAATTCGCCCAAACATGATCTTACACACATGGCCCCGAGTTCACATGTGGTTGTGAGTTTGGTATGATATGCATGTCCACTGAACCTGGGCTAATGTATATGTATGGTATGTCTCCTCATAACTTCCAACATAAGCAACTGTGTGTGCATGGGTACAGGCAGTTTTTTGCTCATACACAAGGGAACCGGGACGATCCGGGATCCCGTTAATAATTTTGTAATTCTACCGAGCCGGGTTCGAGACGGGATATTTTTTTTACCTAACAGCATTAATTATAAGTCATATCGATTCTACTTCGAGTCCAGCGTCTAAGCGTTATGACTGTTTCTAAGAACTGACCTGACTGTGTCAACGTTTGTTCGAACATCAAAAGTGACACTGCACAGTGCATTCCGCCATCTAGATTCTAGTTTTAGATGCTTGAATTTGGTATGAATTATGACACAGTTTGGGCCTAAAACTAGACTAATAAAATTTAACAAAGGAACCATAATTCGACAATGCCTAGGCTAACTTTATAGACTGGTCAGAAGTGGTCAGTGGTCAGTGGATACAAATACTGTTGAAAACACAAGTCATTGCACTGAGTCTGAGTTGTCACTCGCGTTCACGAACGTTGCGTTTCGACATCAGCTACATACGCTAGACTAAATCAATTCTTTTAATTCCACTACATATGCAAACTGTTTACAACACGTCTATGCCATTACTAACGAAGGATATCTACTTAAAATTTACCTTTCTTCCCAAATTGCCTCTTCTCACAACAGCAAATGCACAACCGATAACGTAATAAACAGAAGAAACATATGTAGCTATGCGTACAATACATGGTCTGCGATAAAAATTATTACACGTAAAATCAATGCATTCCTGAAGGGAAAATATTGTCGCCTTTCAGCCGACCTACATAGCCAAAATATCACGTCATTTTCTAGCGTTGTGATTGGTTGTGATTGAGGCTCCCAGTCGGCTCGCGACTCTCCTTTCCGATTCAACATGTCAAATCGGGTCCGATCGCCTCCCGAGTGTATACCGACTGGCAAAATCGTAGTCGTGAGGCAGCTCACACATAACCGATGCGACTGAAATCCAGTCGGGATGGGTCGAGTCGGCTCTGTCTGCTCCAGGCTTTAGACTACATAGCTACATTTTGTATTTCTATTAGAGTACCTACCATTGCCATAGAGGAATATCAAGGCCGTCGTCATGAGCAATGGGTGGAGGTTGAATTGCTGGTGACTTCCGTCCCAGGCAAAGCCCCCCTGGTAGCGCCCCATCAGTAGACCCACTAGAAGGCAGGCTGCTAATCCAAACACCTCGGATAGGAGGACTAGCGGCATAAACAGTTTCGTCATGGTTGCGAATTGGTCCCGTGCTCCGATACTGATCCCTAAGTGATGTTGTCCGACTTTCCTGGTGCAATTGAACCAGCTTCAGCTAAATTGATCAAAGAAGAGCCAAAGACAAGTTAAATTATGGATAATATAAGAAAGTGTTGGGATGCTAACTAGTCCTCGCACCTCGATAGAACAAGTGGCACAAACAGTTTTGTCATGGTTGAGACATTTGAGTGGTTTAACTTGAGCTCCTATGTGACCCTGGGGACAGTTGATGCAGCTTCAGCTAAATTGATTGGAAAGGAGCCAAAATTGAATTATGGATTCTGAGTAGATGTTGGAATGCAAGTCCTAGCACCTCGGATAGGACTAGCGGCACAAACATTTTTTAACATGGTTGTCATTGACATTTGAGTTATTTGACTTGAGCTCATATGTGCCCCTTGGGTGTAGTTGAAGCAGCTCCAGCTAAATTGATTTAAGAAGAGTCACAATTTAATTATAGATGAGTTAAAGTTGGAATGCTAACTAGACCCAACACCTGGGATAGGCTTGGCTCAAACAGTTTTGCCATGGTTGAGACCTTTGAGCTCAGGACTATGTGCCCCTGGGCTGTAGTTGAAGCAGATTGTTTCAGCAAAATTGATTAGAAAGGAGCCAAAATTGAATAATGGATTCTGAGTAGATGTTGGGATGCTCGTCCAAGGCTCTGATTGGACTAGCGGCACAAACATTTGTATCATGGTTGTGAAATTTGAGTTGTTTAACTTTAGCTCAAAACTACATTGTATACTTTTTGCCCCTGAGAACTTGGGTGTAGTTGAAGCAGCTTAAAACCTAAATTGGTTGGAAAAGAGCAAACATTGAATTATGGTGAGTAGAAGTCGGGGTGCAAGTCTTAACACCTAGGATAGGAGGACTAGTGGCGTAAACAGTTTCATCGTGGTTGCACACAATAATAGTATTACGATCGGTTTGAGTTGTTTAACATTAGATCCTATGTCATGTGCCCCTGGGGTGTAGTTGAGGTGGCTTTAGCAAAATTTATTGAAGAAGAGCCAAAATTGAATCAAGCGTCGCCTGTTCGGCATGTATTTTTCGCAAAATTTGGCTATTTTTGCGACAAATCACGTCGTGGTTGCGGATCACGCGATGGTCTTTTCCGGTCCATCCAAATTCAGGATTATTTTGCGAAATTCAGGTATTTATTTATCAAATCATGTATTTTGGAGGTGGAAAACTATCAACTAGCAGTCCGGAAAGAATTTGAAATTAGGCAAGTTCAAACCCATATATATATATATAATATAATCATTTGTTCATTTTGGGGAATTTTGTATCATCCTAGCCTACCACTTTACCAGTGAAATACAAGGATTTTGAATGCGAGTAGACCATGTCAATTGTCAGGGCTCAGGCACACAAGGGAGCAGAGCTATGCTGCCCTGTGCGGGAACAATGTGGGCCAGTACAAAAAAAGTTTGTCAAAATTTCACGCAAAATTCTAATCTTAAATTCAGTAAAATCAAGCATAACTGGCCCTAAAAATGATACAAGTATTATTTGAAATGGTCCAAATTATTCTTCAAATGTCGAAAAAAAGGAAAAATCTGCAGTTTTGGAAAATCAAAAACTCGAGTCCTGCTCAGGAGTGATCCGTCTCGGAAGTGTTGCTGATATCTGGATGACTGTCATGTATTTCCCGCAAGCTTCCCACACCACGCGTGTTACCGAAATCGGATACGGCGGACATGCTTGCAGATCGCGAGTTCGCTTGTTTTGGACAATAATAAGCGGCCTCCGCACGTTGCGGGCGGGCTTTCTTTGTTTACGATGGGACATCGAGCAGGAAGAGAAACAAATGGAAATTATATGACGATTTTTGTAAGTATTACTTATCATTTTGAAAATGAAATTTTGTACAATAAATCATAAAATCAGCTTCAATCTAGGTATGGATTTGTTGACTTTAAATAGGCTGATATTTTCTCTGTTTGTAGTTCAAATTGTGTCCCATAGATTTTTCCACTCTGTGCAGTAAATGGTCCTATCACTCACATCTACAAAGTATATGGTCCACTCAGGTGGACCATTTACACGCAATATATGGTAATACACGGGAGATTACCATACTGCCTATTCATACACTGTACCGTTACACGTAGAACTATTGCTCCCATTCGCGCATGCGCGTTACGTTCAAACCGGCTCGCGATCTGATCGGCCTCATTTGCATTTAAGCCAACTCACGCTGCAGCTAGAAGGCGCCTTCTGATTGGCTTTCGCATGCTGCCATAGACTCAACGTTATACCATTTGTATGCGAGGAGAAAGCTGTCGATGGCCCCTACATTCTGATACCAAACTCTTGATATTCCAGTCAAATCTCGATTTTTGACGAATTTTTTTGCACCATTCGAAAGCTGAGATATTCTTCCTACTAAAGCCGATTTGGGCGGGTGCTGCGCCCCCGCCCGCCGGGGCTATATCAAAATCATAATTATCTTCATACTCCGCCAATTACCACGCACTCGCTCAGTCACACGATAATCGAACATAAACGTAACTCACCTAAAACAGACTCCTCCAGAGCTCCGACGTGACTCGCCCGTCATCTCGCTCGGCGGACGTTCCTTCAAACTCTGGGAATCCCCGGGATTCCCAATTCCGAACCCTCGGCTCCTCGTGGAGCCATGCTTCTCTCTCGTGTGCCCGACAAACACACAGTTTACGGTACAAACAAGACACACAACGTGAAACACATAACATTTAGGTCCTCTCCGGAAACCTACTCAAATGGCTTCCCAAGCCTTCACCCTTTTTGGCTCCCAAACCCGTTTTGGAATCGGCCATCCCATGGCTCAGCCCCAACCTCGTGTCGTCGAAGATCGGAGCAACGCCCGCCCGCGGCGCACGTCTGCTCTCTTCACGCTCGTAGGATGAACTGGCAACGAAACATGGCGTCTTTTCCCGAGGTGCATCTAGCTCGTGCGTGTGTGACCGACCAGTTTGAATAGCCCGCGCTTGCGTCATGTATTCCCAATACATGCCGCTCGCGCGGGGGTACAAAGGTCGGCATGGCATGCACGAGAGCACTCATTGTCTACCGCCGCTGCGGATATACGGTCGGGTAGACTCGAGAATACCGCCAGTCAAGTGCCTCTTAAACGGGCATAGTACCCGTGAAATCAGTGACGGCTTCAATCCCCCTCGTTTAATAGAGCTTAGTTCCAGCGTGGAAATGAGCTCCAAACGTAAGGAATAGTCGCACTGATCTCACGGTATCCATGCCAGCAATTGATTTCCCGAACCCTCAATTGCTGCCAGGAACTGCCGAACCTGAATGGCCCTGCGATCTCCGAAGAGCAAACGCTAGGGCCACGTCCTAGTGAATGGCCCAATGTGATGGATGGCCCGCAATCTCCGAAGAGCAATCGCTTGGGCCTCATCACAGTGAACTTAGACTGTGTTGAATGGCCCCGCCCACTTTTAAATGGTAGGGGGTCCCATCAACTGTCCAACCCTTTAAGGAACCCTTACCAGCCAGGAGTTGTCATATTGGACAATATCCTGGAACGAGTCAAGGCCCCTGTAAGGATTCGGGAGGATTCCTTCAAGGAGCATGTTTTTGTAAACTTACCCTGAAGGTCCTGCCTCTCCTTTTCGCTAATATACATATACTTGGATAGGGATCGGGTCCCCTATCAACGAGGTCTCTAGTCTCTTAGGAGCACGAAGGGGTCCGCACACACTTCAAGCTCCTGAAAAGACCACCTGCAAAAACACTTGAGAAAACAATATAGAGATATGACAGGAAGATGTGTTGAATTCCAGTGAATTTCTTCTGGAATCCAAAACAAATCATCAACAGAAATTCTTCCTGTCAACCTCTAACAATTCAAGCAAGGAAAGAAAGGATGAGTAAATCCTTCCTTCCCGCACCTGAAACCAATTAAACATAGAAATTATTTAACTCCAACGGTTCCAGTCAGGATATAAAAAGACGGACTAATTCCTTCCGTCCAAGCCTGAACCCGTGGAAACTTAAAAGACGTTTAAATCACAAACAATCAATTGAAACGGTTCAAATTAACATTTCAACCGAAACCATTCCAATCGACGTTTCCGCCCAAACCATTCTAATCAACATTTCAGCCTATCCCTTATCCAATAAAATCTAGCCAGTATTCTCCAGAACAGTCCAAGGAATTCCTGTAGCGAGACTCAATAGAGCAATAGACCAAACAAACATAATGCAAAGTAGAACGACCAGCATCCTTAATCATCATAAATACTGCTCCTCAAATTGTATTTGACGAATAGTACAAATGAGCAGCACTCTTCAATAATAACTTATAATACATAACAAAATGCCTGAACTACAATCTCAATTGTGGTCGAAGGGGTAAGCTCTTCGCTGAAGCCTGGTTGCCTGCATTGAGGACAACCCGGGTCCTGTGCTTAGAGCCGGTTGACGGGCCCCAACAACTGAGTATGTGTTCTTCGGAGTACAGACAAACTCGCCTGCACAGGCTGAAACATCTCAGGGACAGCATTTTTATCAGGGCCATGCATGTTGGATCTGACCACGAATTGTGATCAAGAGCCTTGTGCCTGGTCCTAACGCAAATACCGCCCGATGAAACTGCCAGTCGATGCAATGATGTTGTCCACTCCATTAAACAAAGATAATTTAAAAGGAACACAACAATTTAAAACTGGCTTTGCCTTCCATTCCCCCTCCTCAAAGAAAAATTCTTTGCCAAGTGAGAATTTCAGGCAGCCTAGGTTCCTTTTAAATTCCGAACCTATCCGCTTACAGGGGTGTATAACTTAATTCTCTCTTAAATCTATATACACAGAACAACACCCCTGCATTTCAAAACATAACCAGAGAGTTTACCCAAAATGTTAACTCTCTGCACAAATAAATCTTCCAACACAAACAGCGCGATTGGGATAAGACTATTTCACTCCCTTATCCCATAATTTTCAAGCACCAAAATATATATCGACCTATACACCATAAGAAAGGACTTATTCATTGCCTCTCTTACTTAACAAATCTATATTAAAAACTATGTGAACGATGTCTGTTCGTTCAACAATTCCATATTAGGAAACACTATCTTCCTAAAACCCTTTTAAGAAGAGCAATGCCTCCCCATAAATCAATTCAAACAAATAGAGATTCTTCTTGATCATATTGATCTCTTAATTAAATCAAATTACGGAGGACCATTTGTCTGCTCAACACCAAATTAAAGCATGGAGTTAACTTCTCTCCAGGATCAACAAACGTCGTCCATCACCAACGGTAATCGTTGACTATCATTAATCAAACATAAAACAACAAGTCATCTTGACTTATGAGAGAATCTATGTCTAACACGAATCTAAGGGCGAGCCATATTTCAATATCAGACACAAACGCTCCAGGATTTTACAAATAATCAAAGTGTTCAATTATAAGAAGTTCCTGCATTCACGTGAATACTCGAGTTAAAAACTCTGCTGGCGACCTTTTTAAATTTTACACCAACAAAAGCAGAGTTGTCAAATAAAGTGCAGGCCTCCTACAATGCAAACACGTATAATGTAGGGTCAGCGATATCCAAAATATAAAAAATAGAGATCAAAGCTTACCTGGCCTATTGAAATCACATCCCTGGCCAATCCTAAAATGAGTGGGTACCTCCTCGAAGCTTGACAGATGACACCCCACGTACATGATATAACATGGACGTCATACCCATTACCCAGTGTTCATCTGTCTAGTACTTCCCTATAGTGTTGTCGAGACAGTGTAGAGCGATCGTGCGCTACTAGTCTACAAGTTCCAGAACCGGCGATAATTAGAAAGGGCCCTTTAATTTCTGCACACGCTTCTAATGTAAGTTGCCTTGTGGTGAACTGCTGTATTCGCGAATCCATTCCAAGTGTGCTCTGCGAGTTCCGACATTGTAGAAACTATAAACGCGAAACCGCTCCTACGTAGCGTCGTAGCGAAGTTCTTCATTTCCATATAGAAAATAAACCCTACAAAATATATCCTTGTAGCTGAGCGGCAACAGCCTCATGTCAGTCTATAAACATACTCTGCGGGTTACACGGCATATTCTAGGACATCAACTGCATTCGGAGTGCTATTACCAACGGCTCCATCAAAACTTGCTGCCTAGGTGCTCCTTATACTAAAGTGTATTCCAAGATTAACAAAGTCGAGCGATTGTTCAATGCTAAAAAGGCATTACTTAATAAAGCATACTCCTTGGCTGCAAACGTTGGGCTTCCTCTAAACTATAATGTAGTCGACTCCAAAATACTCTTCGCGACACGACGTTGTTAATGGGAGAACTCCCATCTCCTAAAATGGCTACACAATGAGAAGAAGGTAATCGCTCTCCGCTATGTCTACGCGGGTCCCCTTAAATTACGTAATTGATCAGTCGTAAATAAAGTGGGAAGTACCCGGGCCCGATCACCACCGGTCCGGTACACCCAGCTGATCATATTACATTGAACTGAAGTAGCTCCCCTATCCTGGCCGCTTGCATATGCCCGGTAGTGGTACCGGAGGTAATGCAAAGACCGCAGACCATGTGAACTCGCTGAAGGAGAATCACTTGGTCTACTAAATAAATGTAGAGTCTTCTTCAATCTCTCGCTCATACTCATAGGTATCGCAATTTTATTTAACTCGTGAGCCTAAAAATAACCGCGACCTAACTTCAAAACAATTCCTGCGCCCTAACCTAAATTCAATTAAAAAACATTACCATACGTTATTATGGCAATGAGAGTCATTTCTCTCTAACACCATAAATCAAAGGATTCGCTTCCAACGTTGGTTGCACAAAATCGAAAGATGTTTCTATATCCAGTGCAACAATCAAAACAAAGTCCTGTTGCCCTAAAATAAAACCATAGGTCGGGCGATGTGCTAATACTCCGTGTATCCGCGAAGTATAAAATAAAGCGAGTACCTTATAACTCTTCGCGAACTAACACTAAATACCTCAACTGGAGTGAACATGAAACTACCACATATTATTCCACCGCAAATTATTCAAATTAATATTCTGCCGCTAACTTGTATGCGAACTACAAACAACAAATTCACTCCAGCGCTGATATCAGCTAAATTATGTATCGCCGCCGCGAGAAGCTGAACGACGAACTCTGGAATCTGGAACCTAATCCTGAAAAGAGAAGAACTTGGAAAGCAGGGTTAACCTAATGTCATCAAAAATATCTAGCCGATATCTAATTTTCAAAATAAATTCCCCCAGCCAAATACTTTCAACCCACTCTCCTCCCCCTTCCAAAAAATTATTTTGAAGAGCTTCTTTTATTTTCTTAAAAACTCTCCAATGAACTCAAATTATTATTCTAAAATCCTATTAATCCAAAAATGACCCCAATTTCCATGTGCATTAATTTTGTAGACCACCAGTGTGCATAAACACTAGTAGTTTCTATAAATAAACACTATCCAAAAAGACACCCAATTTGCTGATGCACCCCGCAAAATTTCCTGTATGCACCAATGAACAATTCTTCTTTTTATTAAACTATTCCCAAATGAAGGTTACAATTCACCTTCAATAAATTTTAAACCGCAAATAATTCTCACAATTATTTTCATATAAATCATTCCCACCCCTTTTTGGCAGCGGGCGATTTCTTAAATTTAAAATAAAAGAAAGAATAATGAATTCACCCAGTGTCTACTAGTCTCCTCGACAAGTGTATTCCGTTAACGCTGGATCACCGCGAGTGAAGTAGGACATAAGGGTAAAAATCAAACAAAACCAAACAAAATATTCCCTTCCACAGAATATTTTTGTCAGAGTGTGTCTTTCTCAAACTTATTAAATTTATCCTAACCCATAATTGTATCAGAGTGTATTTATTGTGAACACTCTGAATATTCTTCCCAACTCATTCACTTTCATAAAGCTACTTCCCACAAATTTATACCAAAAAGTCAATTAATAATTAAATTGGGTTAGGCCGCTTGGCCTTTATTAACCAAACCCTAAATTAATTCATCGGCTACTTTGCCTTTATAATTGTACATATTCACTAGGTCAGGAGCGCAGGCCCCAGCAAACATCCACAATTACCAAACATCTAGTAATTTTCTCGATGCCTTTTATAAAAGTGCAAGGCATAAAGAGCACACATATTTACAGCATTTCACAAATTTCAACACAATTGTTGCATTGAAACATTCCATGTGATGATTCTCACACAAAATTTGTGCAAGTTAATATTTAATGCTTCCCAAAATTCACTCAATCATACCAATCGACGCAAACAGGCAAAAGTCAAAACCACACAGGTATTTTTGCCTACATTCCAGACACATACATACATGATCTCAAACTGGTCCCATCTTGGACTTCGTACATAGACTGATAGTCCTCAAACCATATAGTTGTCTTGACCCCACGATCCCGCAGACGACCTCAAACCGATGCTGTTGGCCTACCATCACACAGGTGTACGACCTCACATCGGTCAAATCTCTTGGCCTCAACTCCACAACAAATCATGATCACACAGCATGATAATCACCAAACACCACACAAATCGTAATCGTAATTTTATAAAGATCATCCACCTTACAAAAATACAAGTCAACAATTTACAGACTCACTACGAATCCAGTAAGCCCGCAAATAATCACCGAACAATAATTTAAACACTGCAGTATTTTAAACGACCGTGGACAGGATCACGCACCATCTGAACACCCGACACGATTCCTTACGGGTGGGCAGATGCACTGTCAAATCATCATCATAATATTTACAGAGCATCGTATCGATCCTATAAACAACACATCACTTTCACGATTTGTGACACACTCATTCCAAAATAATCAGTTATCACAATCCAACAAAATATTGGTCTAATCTCGACCTTACCTCACAGAACTCGTAAGATCTCTGCAAAAAACCATCCACTACTAGTACACTATATCACACGCTCATGTTGCACTTTCAATGCACCGTGTGATCGCACAACTTAACTACACACAAAACAAATGCAAAACGCCAGTGCGACCACTATCGCGAAAATTATTGCGCAATGCATTCCCCTCAAATCAGAGTCGTCAACCCGACTGACTCCGCCGAAAAACAACAATAACACTTTTCGCTTTTGCAACCCTATATCGCAAAACAATCGAAACAATAGCCTGGGTCAAAAAGCCACGTTGCCCATTTTCACACGTTAAATCAATGGCTCAAATCGGCCCTCACCTCGTGAGTCCTACTAAAACAACAACATCACGACGTATACATGTGCGAATTTTCCTTGCACCATCCCGAAACGAATCACTCTCTCTCAAAACGAACTATTTCATACGGAAAACTCCAATTTCTTTCCACGAATCCGCAAGAAATCACAAATAATCCGCAAAAATCACTAATTTCACCCAAACGGGGCTTCCCGTATAAAGTGCCCCCCTACACTTTATCGCAATAAAACTAAACGAGAAAAACAGTGTGCTTTCCTGCACGCGCCACGTGCTCCCAAAAATCCATAATTTCAATTTTCCTAAATTTCCATTAATTTTCCAAATAAACACACCTTCCCCCCCATTCAATTTTTTGTTCTTTCATTTATCGCAGCACCAAATAAAGCCGATTTGGGCGGGTGCTGCGCCCCCGCCCGCCGGGGCTATATCAAAATCATAATTATCTTCATACTCCGCCAATTACCACGCACTCGCTCAGTCACACGATAATCGAACATAAACGTAACTCACCTAAAACAGACTCCTCCAGAGCTCCGACGTGACTCGCCCGTCATCTCGCTCGGCGGACGTTCCTTCAAACTCTGGGAATCCCCGGGATTCCCAATTCCGAACCCTCGGCTCCTCGTGGAGCCATGCTTCTCTCTCGTGTGCCCGACAAACACACAGTTTACGGTACAAACAAGACACACAACGTGAAACACATAACATTTAGGTCCTCTCCGGAAACCTACTCAAATGGCTTCCCAAGCCTTCACCCTTTTTGGCTCCAAAACCCGTTTTGGAATCGGCCATCCCATGGCTCAGCCCCAACCTCGTGTCGTCGAAGATCGGAGCAACGCCCGCCCGCGGCGCACGTCTGCTCTCTTCACGCTCGTAGGATGAACTGGCAACGAAACATGGCGTCTTTTCCCGAGGTGCATCTAGCTCGTGCGTGTGTGACCGACCAGTTTGAATAGCCCGCGCTTGCGTCATGTATTCCCAATACATGCCGCTCGCGCGGGGGTACAAAGGTCGGCATGGCATGCACGAGAGCACTCATTGTCTACCGCCGCTGCGGATATACGGTCGGGTAGACTCGAGAATACCGCCAGTCAAGTGCCTCTTAAACGGGCATAGTACCCGTGAAATCAGTGACGGCTTCACTACTAATCGGCTTCTCAGCAGTTTGGTAAGTTCTCATTTTCGTAATATTTAACTTATAAATTCGCGAGTTGTTTTGAATGATTCTTTGATTTTTCTATTGTATATGTGTACCGATGATTAGTGTTCTAGTTCTAGTTCTATGGTAATACTCATCAGTGTGCGACACCTATGGGTGACATTCGACACGTGTATAATGTATGGCATGTCAGTGAGTTTTGGTCACCGTTTTTGCTTGGCACGGATGAAGATTGACAGATGGGGCGTGGCTTCGCTCAAGAGCCGAAGCCAGGCATAGCGCTCTGCATGTATTAGACCCGAGCAGTAGAGCAAGGCTCCGCCCACAAGGTGAAACATCACTGCGCTCTCTGCTTGACTGAGCCCAGTCAGGGAGAGAGCGCTCTGACGTTTGACCGGAGATCGGGCGATCAACCAATGGGAGCTCGCAAACTCACTGTACATGGCTAAGTGCGATAAGTTCTACGTGCGTTAATCAGTTGAACGTTGTGTGTTGTGATGCATCGGTAATGAAAACAGACGGGAAATAATCCTTTTTTTCTACATTTTGCAATCTTCAGAACAACAAACAGACAAAGTCGGTAATTATTATCAAAGTATATGACTTAGGGATCACGCAAACGAAAGTTTTTTTGCATTTGCTGGTAAATTTAGGGAGAAATCGGCCGACAAAAATTGTTTATGTTTTGGAATTTGGATAGTGCAGCAGGCGGAAGAGGTTGATCTCCACACAATGCTACTGTAATGTACCTATGTGTGCTATCACTAAGTATCAGGACCATTTACAATACATTGTAGATGTGGGCTCAGGCGCTGTGCTGGCTCACAACAACACTGAAACTGTAATTGTAAGTTAACACAATGCAAGGAGGCCATATAAATGGCCTTAGGCCTAACATTTATCAGTCTAAACAATGCCATGTGCCCATGTCAGTATATGATTTCGCCCAATTGCCTCTAGTATCACGCGAAAGTCTACGTTTTAGGTTTGTTTACGCCAAAATCACCTCGGCAAGGCTAGTTCATATGCCTGTGACAAAACTCATGTGCGTGTGGCATGTGGCGTTTTATCCACAGCGTTCCCGCATGCGGCCAAACAAATATTTCGCTGAGACATATACGCACACTAAAGTACATATGAAATACCACTCTGCGTACAGTTAAGACAAAATAAACGACACGTAGAAATACAGAACAAGATTAAATGAATGGGAAAATTGGAATTGCCAGATGCATAATGCAAGATAGAATCAGAATGACAAATCATATCGATGAATGTAAGAAGCATTTAAGCGTGAAAAATGATACACAATCAGAGTACCTCACCAATGCCAAATAAAAAGGAGTATTACCAGTTGTTTTATGTTGAGATTTTCCCCGAGTCCAACGGCGCCACCTCGTAGTCGTACCACCGCGGCGTCACGTGTAAACACAAACAACATGCGACTGAACTTGCTACCTTCTTTCTTGACTTGAGTTGAGGCCCTGGCATTTAAATATACTTTTATTATAATTTATTTGTGTATTCCTAGAGTGAATTAATCTTTGGCAAGTATTTGTCTGTTTCCACATTTGAAGATGGTACAGTTGACACGTATTCTGCTAGCCCTTGGTAGGGATAAATCACGTGTAAGTATATCATCTTCTCTGTAATTTTACTTGTTCTCAGTCCCACATGTTGATAATGCTGTAAGTTGTAACTGGATTCAGAAAAAAATATTGTAATTAGATTTTAGATACTATTTACGATACATTGTTGATGTGTATGGGCAGTATGGCATGCTGTACACTTACAGCAGTGTTAGATTACAATATTCATGATATTGCAGTACTTTGAAAGTTTGACTTTGTTTGAACTTTTTGTTGACTCGGTCACAGAAACAAAAAAGTCAAAAGGCAAAACAAAAATAACTGATTGGTTCAAAGAGAAAAAGATCTGTTGTCTGTGTTGAAGTCAGACTCGGTCAGAGCAACACACACACAGCTTGTGCTTATTTCGAGCACTGCCTATGCCCTATTCTATTGTGACTTGTCTCTTGAAAATCTTGAACTTTAAATTGTCTTTATTCTTTTGCCATTCATGATTCAGACAGGAAGAATTCGACACAACTTTGTCGACCAGGTGCGTGTATACGCCCGCGGAGGAGGAGGGGGCCAGGGGCACCCCAAATTTGGGGGATTTGGGGGTCAAGGAGGTGGCGTTTACATCCAGGCGGTGGACGGCGTCTCGAGTCTGAAAAACGTTAAATCCTCCAAGCAGCAGCAGCGCTTTGTGGCCGGGCAGGGAGATAATAGCAAGTGAGCACTATTTGAGATTTCTTTCATCATATTTTGTATGTTTGCTTATGTTTACTCTTTGGGGCATTCTCTTGTAATATAAGTTGCCCATAGCAAGACGAAAATAATGGATGCTCCAGGCAATTGCATGATTGAAGCATCCACTCTTTTTGTCATGCCATGGCATGGGCATGTCTTGGTAGAGGCACACAACACTACATTGTAATGCTGCGCTATACGGGAACAATGTGGGACAGTACAAAAAAAGTTTGTCAAAATTTCACACAAAATTCTTATCTTAAATTCAACAAAATCAATCATGACTGGCCCTAAAAATGATACAAGTGTTATATGAACTTACCAAAATGGTCCAAATTATTCTTCAAATGTCGAAAAAAATGGAAAATCTGCAGTTTTGGAAAATAAAAAGACTGAGAAAATCTCAGTCGTGATCCCTCTCGAAAGTGTTGCTGCTATCTGGATGACTGTCATGTATTTCCCGCAAGCTTCCCACACCACACGTGTTACCGTATCCGAATTCTGACACGGCGTATCCGAATTCTGATACGGCGTATCCGAAATCGGATACGGCGGGCATGCTTGCAGATCGCGAGTTGGCTTGTTTTGGACAATAATAAGCGGCCTCCGCATGTTGCGGGCGGGCTTTCTTTGTTTACGATGGGACATCGAGCAGGAAGAGAAAGAAATGGAACTTATATGACGATTTTTGTAAGTATGACTTATCATTTTGAAAATGAAATTTTGTACAATAAATCATAAAATCAGCTTCAATCTAGGTATGCAATTTTTAACTTTAGATATGCTGTTCTTTTCTCTCTGTTTGTAGTTCAAATTGTGTCCCGTAGATTTTTACCACTGTGAGCAGTAAATGGTCCTATCAGGACCATTTACAATACATTGTAGATGTGGGTAGAGGATGCCATTTTTGGGATCATAGCTTTATTTCTCTTATTAGTCATTCATTCATAATCATACTTCATTCTCATCAGTTTCAAATGATTTGTCCCTTCTCCCTCTCTTTTCCCTCTCCTATGAATTTCAGCTTTTGTCTTAATTAAATTTTAATTGAAAATTGAATCTTCTTTCTTTTGCAATTGTGTTGTTTATTGACATTGTGACATTAATATGTATATATATATTTTGTATCACATTGCAAACATTTACCTCCAAAATTGTATTATTTTATATTTATATTTCTTTCTTTTCCAGATCAAGAATTCTACAAGGATCAAATGGAAAAGATGTCATCATTAAGGTTCCAGCTGGTGTTTGCGTGACGGATGACGAGAACGGAGTATTAGGTATGAACTTCAACAAATAAATTCATATCTCACTTACTAATTAAACATTCAAATTTTGGCAAACCCCATAGTTGATTCAATGAACATTACACAAAGGAAAATTGATTAACACCTGGTCTGAGAGGCTTGAAACCAGCGGAATCACAACGTTGAGGTAATTGGAATCATTTGCTCCAAAGGTCGGCGCAGACAGAGCCGACTCGACCCGATCCGACTGTTTTTCAGTCAGGCTAGAGTCAGTTTCGCTCAGTCGGAGCCGATTCAACATGTTGAATCGGCCTCGAATGACCTCCGACTGGCACTTGACTAGATAAACCGGAGTCCTAGGGCAGCGCATACTGAGTTAATCAGGCTGAAAACCAGTCAGATCGGGTTGAGTCGGTTCTATCTGCGCCGGGCATTACTCATCAACATCAATATAGTACAGGGAATAATTTCCAGCCCAAAAATTGCATAGCAAATCTGCTATACAAAATAATTTTTGTATAGCAATTGGATAAACTTGTATAGCAATTTTTTTTCAGGCAATCATAATGCACATTAACACCACACACAATGACCAAATGAAATTATCCTAAGGTAAGGAAAGTGTACTGTGCTGTGTGGAAAACTGTGTATAGCGTGCGATACAGCAGCCCAGTGCAGTGCAGTGCAGTACATTGCATACACACTCACTGGGCTAGCTGGCCGGCTGTGTGTGCCTAGCCAGTGTAGCTTGGAAGAGCAGCATGTCTAGACTGCATAATTAACTGCATGTCTAGACTGCATGTCTGCATAGTTTGCATACACAGGGCTGGCTAGTGTGTGAAACATGTATGCTTACACAGCTGTGTGAAACATGTATCTTGCATTGCAGCGCACAAGTGCGATTCATAAAAAAATATGTGTCGCAAATGGCTAAAAATACATCGCAAATTGCGATGCGATACCGGGAAAATTATTCCCTGTAGTAGAATAACGTATATAATTAACTCCGCCAAGGAGGTTATGTTTTCGGTCCCTTTTGTTCGTCTGTTAGTGTGTTCTGCACCTGCGCAGTCCTCGAGCTCTCTGTGAGTGCACTCTGTCTAGTTTTAAAATGTATCACAGAGCACACATACCTTCTTTAGATTTTATTGGTAAATTGATTCATTAAATCATTGTTTCAAGTATGCAAAATCAAATAAGTGCAAAGATAATAAGGAGATCGCTTGATTGACTGACTGACTGACTGACTGATGGATGGTAGATGGATGGATGGATATATCTAGATGGATAGTTGATTGTCTTATTAAACTTAAAGCATTGAAAAGTGTGATGATAATTGTTGCAATGTTCAGTGCAATTATTTAATTTCCCATAAAAATGAATGTATGGCAAATACTATTTTTCAGCTGATCTGAACACGGTTGGTGATAAGATCCTAGTCGCTGGAGGAGGCGAGGGAGGGAACCAGTCTAACCAATGGAGTGGCGCCAAAGGCACGAGGGGTAACTTCAAGCTCATCCTCAAACTTATTGCTGATGTTGGCTTTGTTGGGTGAGACTATGTCATTTTATTGTTTAAAAGTGATCCATTAACTTTGTACAAATTCAACCACAATCACTTGGAGCTTTCACACTTCTCTTGTACCTTGCTGTTTGACTTATGGTACCAGAAGAATCAAATGGGTTTTGATTTATCAAATGTCTCCCTTATTATGTGGACGTGGTGTGGCAAGATCGGTAGAGCGCGCGCTTTCTGATCTTGAGATCCCGAGTTCGAACCCTGCCCACTTCGTTTGTCCTTCAGCAAGACAATTAATCCACATTGCTGCTCTCTACCCAGGAGTATAAATGGGTACTTGGTCGGGTGTTAATTAGCCTTCAGCGCCCGTTGGGCAGCTTGGGCTAGTATGCTCCCCTGGGAGTTGAGATAGTAAGCAAATAATTACCGTTGGTGAAGGTGATGGGACAATCTATCACTTCCAAGGCGATCTGGATGTAGCTATCTTTCCGAAGCGAAGCTGAGGAAAGATAGCGTATACATTCAGATCGCCGAGGAAGTGATAGATTGCCATCGCCTGAAACCAAAAGGTGATTATTTGCTTTATATTCCACATCAAACGGTAGATCTAGTCTATAAGCAGGCCTAGTCTAACGCAAGTCTTAATTACAGCTGTTACTACTACTACTAGGTTTGATCTACTTACCAACATCAATGTTATTCCAATTTCCAATGTGTATGTTGTTTCCAGCATTCGCAATAATCTTGGAACACTTTACTTTCACTCTCAAGCAAAAAAAGTTCCATTTCAGCTCCGTTAGAACTCAAATCTTACGTCGAACAACAGAACAAGCAATTAAACAATAACAACGCAGCAAACCTAACCGTGTACTGTACGATACGTATGCATACACAGTGCATGCATAGCGTA
>JBAMJV010003457.1:0-74537 GCA_037951105.1 Echinarachnius parma
CTTTCGAGCATGGTGGAGTTATAACTATTAGTTTATAATGTTACTGTGCAGGTTTTGGCTACTAAAGTTCAGCCTTACCAAAACTAAACTACCCCTTTAAGTAGATATAACATATAGCCACATCATCGATATAGAATTAGCATGGAACTAAGCAAGAGTGTCTTTTTATGAATATGCAATGATATAAGTGCATGCAAAGTGTGCGTTTACAGACTACAGTTGTATTTATTGGAGTGGCGTACCACAATGAGACAATTATGGTGGTGGTGAGGGGGGGGGGGGGGGGGGGGGGGGGGTGTTATCAATACTCTATATATTTATGCTTATGTTTTGTTTTGTTTTTGATAATTTATCCGATGTTCGTAATCTTTTGAAGCCATTTATATTTGTGTAAATTATATTTATTCTGTATTGAACATGTTAAGAAGTTCAATCACAATCATAATCTCATCAAAATCTGAATCACCATCACACTGAATCACAATCACAATCACGATCGTGATCACAGCCACAATTACCATCTCAGTCACAATCTTAATCACCATCTCAATTACAATCACAATCACGATCACATACAGTAACAATGATCATGATCGTAAATGTGCTTGTGATTATGATTAAGATTGTGATTGTGATTCAGATTCAGATTATGATTGTGATTGAGCTTATACTCATAGTTTGTTCTTAACATCTTAAATAAAGACTACATATAATTTACACAAATATAAATGGCATAGAAGAGATCATGACCACCGAATAAATGATAAAAAACATGAAAATAAAGCAATGCATAGAGTATTGACCCCCCCCCCCCCCCCTCCCCCGTGATGTCCCATGATGGTATACGCCACTCCAACAATACAACTCTAAACACATACTTTGCATTACATGCCCTTATATCAGGGCATATTCATAAAATACAGTAGCTTAGTTCCATGCTAATTATATATCGATGATGTGGCTAGGTATATACTTAACACATGATCGTTCAGTTGCTAAATAGTGTTGATTTAGTGAGGACAAGTACAAAATTGTGTTGCTTACTAAACCGTATAATTGAAATGGATTTAGCATGGAACTAAGCTAGCGGGGTTATATGATTATACTGGGTGAGATTGACATGATTAACGTGTTTATTTTGATTGCAAAACTTGTGAAATTGTATGCAAAGAAACGAATTTGAATTCACGGAAGGCGTTATTACGTAATCGTAAATCGTCTCGCTTTAAATCGAATGCAAACTTTACGAAAAAGAAACACGTTTTAATTCGAATGAAAACAAAATGTTTTTGAATGACCGTTTTATGAATTCAAATGCTAATAAACGAATTTGAACGAAAATATAACAGCTGCGGTGACAGAATCGGCGAAATTGAATGAACATAAAATGAATTTGTGTGGCCAACTTACGAAATTGACCGAGAAATCCTATATTAGAAAAAACAAAACGTGTTCCAAGGAGTGGCATCAATATTATCACTGCTGTTTTTTTGCAGTACCCCCGCTTGGAACGATTCTAGCGCGCATTTGTATTAAAATATCCTACTTCGATCGTTCCAAGCGGTCCGCCACGGCCTCCAAATCAGCAATCGCCGGCTGTGAAAGGGAATTTGCTCCAACGCGGCGGGACTCATCAGTGCGGTGGGCTGCGGCATCCCGATCCTTGTGGCACATGCGGCCTTTTTTTTTAATGTCGCCATGTGGTAAAGACCATTAATGAATATCTGTCCTCTCGCAGGCATGGCAAGTGTTGGGGGGGGGGGGGGGAAATATTGTTCTCAAGGGTTCCATTACAGTGATTTGAGATATGTTTCAAAGTATGCGCGTCGTGTCAATCAAATGGAATGAACTCTAATCTGTATACGCTCTGCATATAAGATATAAAAGGCTGAACTCAAGGTTAGAACAACATTTTTAAACATACAATATAGTTCAATTGTTACAAAATATTTGCCCATGTGGGCATTTTTATCAAAAAGTATTAAAGGGACTTAGTAACATTGTCCAAATCCTCAAAATAAAAATTTTAATTCTAGACGGTTCCCTTATACCTTGTTGTATTCGTATTAACAATAAAATCATGGGACAGGTTTCGGTTTTTCAAAATTTCCCTTTCGTTACAAAGATATGTATGATTGAAGTATTCAGATAAAAAAAACTCCGGGCGAGTTTTTCTTCCGTGTACAAAAGTGAGTGCAGTGAGTTACTGAATATCACTTTGCATTTTCGCTCATTACTTGGCCATACAATGTCCATTTGACTTGAAATTTTCACACAATACCCTGTGGACAACAACAATATACATTGCATCAACCATTCAACACTTTTTGCACATTTCAACAAAGTTACTAGATCCCTTTAATACAACACCTGGTATAGTTATTGATTTGTACAAACAAAATTATTTTAATTCTTAATTTTAATTTTAATTCTAATTTTAATTTGAATTTGATCCAACGCGCACTGAACGACACGCGTTCGTAAAACGTCAAATTCGATTTTAACTGATCAAAACTATTATAATTATGTTTTAACCGTCATTATAATGAGACGAAACTTATCATTCATTTTGATTCCTTTAGAAGACAATCTTTGCTACAATCTTGCTACAACCTTTGCTACAACCTTTGCTAAAATACAGAGTGCCTCTGTCATAATTAGGCTCACGACCCACATGAAGAAGACAAAAATCAATTTAAATAGTAAACAGTTGAAAGGTACAGGAATTGTAATTGTAAAAGACCATCACTCTCGAGATTCAGAAACTCACGGCCGCAACAGCCGGTGTTGCCTCTGTTCAACCGACCGGACGCATCATTGTCAGCATCACGGAAAATGGAGGTAAACACATCACAAAACTTATCACAATGAAGAAGACACATTAACATTTGAAATTCAGACTCTCAACAACCCACCTGATAAACTGTCTCACTTAATTTAATATTTTAATGTAACTTATTGAACAAGTACAATCTATTACTCCTTACATTGTACTCCTTGTATTTTATTTATAACTTATCTAAGGGTTATAACTACGTAGTTACAGTCCGTTATTCCGAAGGTTCAGTTATTCCGAAGGTTCGTTAATTCCGAAGGTTCGTTATCCGAAGGTTCGTTATTCACGAAGGTTCGTTGATCTGTTGATCCGAAAATAAAATCGGGTTCGTTATTCCGAAGGTTCGTTATTTCCGAAGGTTCATAATCCGAAAATTAAATCGGGTTTGTTATAATACTATAATTTGTGTTTTGTTATTTAATTTACAGCCTGCATTAAGCATACAACTCCCCCTTTCCCTCCCTTGGCCAGACCAATCAACATTTAAGTTTATTTTATCTCTTTATATGAAATTATTGCATAATAACAAACCCCCAAATTCATTTTCGGAGTAACGAACCCCGATTTGAATTTAAGTGAATAGCGAACCCTTCGGAATAACGAACCTTCGGAATAACGTAACTTTCGAATAACGAACCTTCGGAATAATGCAACAACAAATGTCATAAAACGAACCCCACTTTCATTTTCGGATTAACGAACTCTCAGCATAGGAAATTGCGTGTTCGGAATAACGCACCCTTCGGAATAACGAACCGCACCCATAACTACAGCCTTGGAAGAAATTATATACCAAGCACCTTTGCTAATTATTCGAGATGGTTTTCACTATTTTATCTACTTTAATTACATTTTAAAGTAACCAAAGTTACTTAACATTTCAAAGGGGTATTATCAATTGTATAAGGAATGCCATACAAGCACATATTATGTCTTAGATTTTAAGAAAACAAACATTCATTAAATATTTTCATGGATGTTACCTATAAAAAGGTATGGATTTATACACACTTTTCAAAGCATAGTGAACATTTTAAAAAAGGTGAAATCCTGGCTTTGATTCTGGTTTATTAGCTTAAAATATGTGCCTATATTGAAATACCCACAACTCACTTTTTACCAAGAAATCCCTAAGTTGGGCAAAAAGGTACATTTCATGACTACGTTTGTGCTTGTTTTAGCTAGCGGTCTCACATGCTGCTAAAAAAGTTATTTATAGCGAGCGGGAATGTTCGCACGTGCAACCCGTGATCATGACATCCACAAGCATGACCGCAACCACAGAGGGAATGTGCATGGTTACATGCAGAGCCCCTATGACTTGCTAGTAAAAAAAAAAAAAAAAAAAAAAAAAAAAAAAAAAAATCGTTTTTGCTTGTAAATTGAGCTTAACTGAAAATTCCAAGAAATTAATTATAACAACCTTGCAGCATCCACATCTGAGTGTAGATTCCGTCCAAGACTTATAAACTCATAACAAATGTTTGCAAATATTGAAAAAAATCGAAATACTATCTCTCTGTCAACTGAGTATTGCACTCAGCGTGTACTCTATTACAGAGCTATACTGCGATTGCCTGCTGTGACGTCTGAAAGATGACGTCATTTTTCTTCGCCCCGGACTATCAATTTTTTACTGGGATTACGGTACTAGTGAACATATTAAAAGTTCTTTTTTATTTTACGTGCTTCCGACGCGGAAAATATGTTTTTATTAGTAATCTTCATGAAAATCTACATTATATACAGTAAAACACAATTTTTAGGTAGTTTTCTTGTCAGCCAAACTTTAAGATTTGTTTGTCTGCAAGTGGTTCTAATATCGTAGATATATCTTTCCATTCCTTGTAGGGCTTGTTTATCAGTAAATTAATCATTAATTAGAGTTGCCAAGTGACAGTCAATCGCTCTTATCAATGAAGTAAGACCAGATTAAGATAATATACTCCATCCTGGTATACTGCCAAAGCACGGGCAGCATCCAAATATTTTTTTCTTCTCCAACAGAGTTTTATGCCACTTGGCAACTCTCACCAAGAATCAAAGTGATAAGACAAGTTAGGAAGTTCAACACTAGGAACTGGGGAGACCTGTCTATGATATAATCACAGCTTACAGGAACAAATCAACAAATGTTGCACTTTGTATTAAAACATGTATATAAAACCCATACCTTATAATGTACATGAAAGGAATGGACAAAACCCATACAATATGTATAATTCATGTTTTTAATCAAACTGAAGGCAGAAAATATGCGGTAGTAGGTATCACTAACAACATTGACTATACTCCTTTGGGTAAGTCATTAACTATTATAAAATGGACAAAATAGCGTAAAACATCAAACAAATTGATCAAAGAGTGAAAATGTATAAAGCATTAAACTCAATGTCAGAGAATGATAATATAACAGACTTGCGTGATGATATTGTGAAAGAAAATGCCTATTTCTTGCCAAATTAGTATGATGATATTCCACAGTAAGACACTAGTAAGACACTTCCTTTCATTCACTTAATTGTAGGAGTCTTGACAAGAATTTTGATAATTTTGAGACGGTAGTTTTATCTTTTAAAACAAATTTTCTTTTATTGGCGCTTCTGAAACTTGGCTTTCTGAAAATGAAACTACTGTATTATATGGATATTTTTTATATTAGCAATAATAGAAAGGGAAAGAAAGCAGCGGTGTTGTTTTTGTGTTAGAAATGATATCAAATTTGTGAGACGAAATGATCTCGATATTTTTAATAAAAGTATTGAATCACTTTTTATTGAAATTCGTACTAAATACAAACAAAAATGTCATTCTTTCCATAATTTATAGACCGCCCTCACAGTCGTTTGTATAATTGTTGCATTGTCTTGAACATCCACTGACTCGGGTAGTGACCGCCCACCGTCAACCCCCCAAACACGTGACCAGAATGAATTTAGACTGGTGTACATAGTCAGAAAGAGTAGACTCTAAGCTTTAATATGATATATAACTTATACAGTTTGGACCAGTATAACCTAGTCAAAAAGGCGATTAAAAGTAGGAGAGTGAGCAAGTCTAGTTTTACCGAATAAGAAGAAAACAGGCTCTAAAGATTAGTGTCACTCAGACGCGCGGTGCGGAGGAGCTTTTACAACTGCTTATAACTCAACTTTTGCGTTGTTTTAAGACTGCAAATTTTAACAGTCGATAGATGAAAGACTATACTTTCACGATAAGTAAAGTTCAAAGTTATATTTTTTCTGCATAATTAATACATTTTGGCTCTAACACAAAAACGTGTCTGGCGATTTTATGTGGGTTTGAGGAAAGGGGGTCACAACTGAACATAAAGAATGTATTTTAACGGGTGATTTTTATGTTCAGTTATTTGATACTTAACTTTCTCCCGATGTAGATAGATTTGTTGATTTGTTAATGACACACTCTTTCACTCCATTGATTCTTAAACCTACAAGGGTAACTTAAAATTACATATCTTTGATAGATAATATTTGTGTAAATCGACCTGAACAAATCATAGAATCTGGTATAAATAGTATGCGATGTAAGTGATCACTTTCCTATATGTTGTCATTATAAGTCTGAATTGCAAATATGTTGAACCCATTTATAAACGTGAAATAAATTATAAGAATACTGCTTAGATTTGGTGAAGATATAATCCAGATTGATTGGGAATGATGTTTACACATGGTGATATTGATACTAGATTTAACGTGTTTATGAAAAGATTAACTTGCATAAATAATATATTTTTCCATTTGTTGAACATAAACAGAAATGTACTAATTATAACAAGCCATAGTTTGATAGAAGTCTTTAAAAATGTGTAATAAGATACATTATTTGTATTCAAAGTTTGAAGAAAAAAAAATATTACTATATTAACCAATTTAAAAATGCTCAAATTAATATCAAAGTTACATGGAGAAGCAAATAAGCTTTTGAATAAGACAAAATAAAAGGTGCAGCTTCGCATAATGCAGTCAAATGGACAGTTTACTTATGATCAGCATGTCATTGCTGACAATTTTAATGATTTTGTTATTAGTATTGGCTCTGAAAATATTGCACCTACATTATCACATTTTACAGATTGTTTACCTATAAATGTGTAACCCGTGTGTCACACGTCACTGGTTCATAAATAAAAGAATCACACTTTGGACCAAATCTTAAAGAAATAATCCGGCAATGCCTTCATTAGCTTGTTCGTCAATTAAGGCAATTCAAAATAGTATAATCATAATCAATGATCACACACACACACACACATAATGCATATAGACATATATATATATATATACTAAAACTCAAACTTATACTTGGATCCTTTTTAAATAAACAACAAAGTTATAATTATCCTACAGCCGGCACTTAAAGCTTATTATCTTAAATTTAAAGTTCTCGCGATTTTAAAGTTCTATTTTATTTAGTTCCGCGCTATTCGTAGCTGGAAGGTAACTGGTATGTAGAAAGAAGAGATGGTTGCAAATGTCGCGCAGCCGAAGTGAAGTTTATCAGACCCAGTCTGATGTCTACATCGTTAAAGATGGACTATACAAAAGAAATAGAATACAAAGCTTTCTCTAGTACAATACAACATACTAAATTATAACTACAGTACATAATTTATCGAGATATTTAATGCAATCATTTAGCATTTAAACCCTATAGGTTTTCTCAATAAAAAGTAATCCCAATTTGGCTTTTTATCTTATTTACTTATCAAGATCAACATAATGTTAGTAAATATATAATAACGCATGCAATAGTCTATATGGTCAGAATACATTCCATCCAACAAAGTTTTAGTGTCAATCACATTATAAGCCCGTAATGCTGCCGCAACACAAATAGTGAGCGTGTGGCTATCTGAGCGACCTGAACAGCATTACTTGATTCGGAGTTCCGCAAAAAGATCAACTTTAAGACAGGAATAATAATCGTATCATTATTATTCTAATTATCACTATACTATATATAGTGCTATCATCTATATCGCAATTTGGATTAAATAGTGCATCCACGCGCAGCTCAACTCTCCTGGAATAAACTGTACCAGTGACCATGTACACTATAAATAGGGTGTTAGTAAACATAATATCATCATTCGCATCCATCCTACTCAGTCTGCATATTATGACTTACTCCCTCAGCCCTGTAATGCCTGGGCACCAAAACTATTTATAGCACAAGGGGTGTTTCCCCGACATAATAATCCATGACCTCAGTATCGGGTCAAGCCTTAAAGTGCGCCAATTCTAATAAAAATCACTCTATTTACAATATAATAAGCAGCTTTAATTTGCTTATTCAGCCTAACACATTCATAGCACAATTTTCGTGAAACAATCAAGTTCACATATACATCTGTACGCAAATCTAAATGCTCGTCAGACATAATCTATTAAAGTTATGACTCTCATCAAACATTCACTCCAAACAAGAGTTATCAAACAAGAATTGTATGTATATTGGAATTCTTGACTAACACTTCATTGAAAGTAAATTATACAAGACTTATTCTACATGCAATTAAATAGACATAATGCATATAGTTATTCATATTACTTCTCAACAAACACATTCACACATTCTGAATGTATACAAAACAAAATGATATGGCTTACCTATACAAAAGAGCCAACACTCGTTCATTCTTCTGGGGTCGTCTCAAATAGTGACTATAATCATGTGACATCAATGTCTAACAACTCCAATTATATCGGGCTTCGAGGATAAGAATTAACTTCACTTTCCTCGCACCAACGTTGTAATATTCAACTCCAAAACTAAATCAATCAAGTTCTATAAACTGGAGTTTCATATAAAAGAGTCACAAGAGAGGATTTTAAACAAATAAATCCTTTTTAAAACTTTAGAGCACACAATCCATCACTTAAAAAGAATGTCCAAACATGTAGTGAAGTAATGGCAGGTAGAAGGCAAATGGTGGTGAGCCCACTAAATCATATAGTTTTGTTAAACGTTACAAAACTTTTCAACACACAAAAGTATATTTAACGTGCCTGACCAATCGGGAATTATCATCCCAAACTAATGTTAATATCACCTCATCTCATTGGTCCCTTATTTAATACATTGATAGAAGGGGCAATATCATTGGAGAATGGTCACTCCTTTGGGTGACCATAGTAAGGGGGGGATTTCAATAGGAGCCATGGTCAACATGAGACCAGTCCTATGAACAAAGGAATCCATTTAAAAGAGCATGGACCTACATGTACCAGCACATTTATGAACATAACAAATAAATCACGGGCTAAGGGCAGATCCACTTAAAGAGAATGTGTGGTGCCTACTGAATACACTCAAGGCAAACCACTTGTGAGTGAATATAATATATATATATCCAAACTTAGGGTATCGATGTTGCAATAATGTTTCAATGTAATATGTTAAAACACAACATTAATCTTACCACTATATTCTGACATCAAATAGTGTTCAACCTTTAATACACTTATCATAAAGATTAATCATAAAACACTTGTATATTATTACGATCAAGATTACTGTATCAACTCTTCAAAATCGAATCAATTATCAGTGTTTCTGCAACTATAAACAACAATATCAAAAGTACATGCACAACGTACGTGTACATGTATGTATTTAAAGTAATAACGTATAAAGCAAAGTACATTATAATACACTAAACTACAAAGTTCATATCTCATCAGATAGCAAACATAGTATGCTACCTTTAACCCGTTGACTACGGGAACCGGGTGGGCTATGTACAAAGTATATGGGGATCTCGAAATCTCGTAGTGAATGGGTTAAAATAATAATACACATGTACCCTACCAGTAAGTGTAGGGGTCTAACATCAATAAACTTGGCCATGAAAGAGTTTCTTCCTAGCCAAACAAATGGTCCCTTCTTGCTCTATAGTCCATAATGTAACAAAAAGGGGGCACTCATTGTGTCATTTCCACTAGACCTTAATTAATCCCTGTACATTAATCTAAAGCAAAATATTAAATGTATGACAGAATGACCATGCTGTTTAGAGACCAACAAATTTAAGATGGAAAGGAAAGAAACAGGAGAGGGGGAAGAGAAACAAAAAAATAGGCGAAGAGAAATATGAGGGGGGGGGGGGAATAGATGGGGATGGGGAGGGGTCGCTGACCTGCAGCAGCAAGCCATATAATATGTATGAGGTATGTCCAGTAACCTGAATTTTAAGGGGGTTACATCCTCCTCTCTCAAATTATGGTTCACCCCTGTAAACCACTCTTAACTGTTTGCATAATTACTGATCTCCAAAGATCCTACGCTTTAATTCAAAGAACAAACCAAGTGAGTTTGCTCGCTTAACAATCACCGGCTCTCCCAAAATATCATATTGCATGCGCGATGGCGGCTTAGTTGAGCGTGCTGAGCGCCGGATGGATTGCGGTTCAGGTTCAGTTTCCTGCACCTCATTCCTACTTTCTTCTATCTCCATCTCCTCATTTGGGGAGGACATATAATCTTCAATACCGGGATCTAATTCTTGGGGATCGGGGCTATCTACAGGGCTTACTTCCCCTCTGTCTTCCTCTGCACACTCCCCTCTCAAATCGGGGTCCGCCTCATCACTAGAGGTGCTATGCACAGGGGAGACTGAGTTGGGATTATCACTAATGGGAATACAATCTGGGTCCTCAGTTTGAAGTTCATCACCATCATTATTTGTTTCACTAATTTGATCCTCTGAGCCTATTGACTCCTCAACATCTCGAGGAATGACCTCACCCGGACCATTTGATTGCTCATCTGATGGTTCATCAATGGAATCAGAGGATTCTGGGTCAGGGCGGGCCTCATTAGGAGCATGAGGTTGCTCAGTGTTGGGGCCTTCAGACTCCTCAATATTTTGGGGAGTAGCGTCACTCTGAACATTTGAATGCTCGCTCGGGAGTTCACCGTCTGTGGGAGGGGTTTCAGAGTCTGGGCATCCTTGAATAGAAGTGCGAGGATGCTCATTACCGGGATGCTGAGGCTCCTCATCTTGCTCTTCTGACTCACCTCCCTTTATATCTACTAAGTGAGGTATTGATTGTACTTCGCTTATATCATCACTAGGAATGAATTCTGGGGCATTTATATTCAAACCATGGGTAGGTCTAGCACGGGGTTCGAGAGGGATGAGTAAGTCCATTCCTTCAAAACTAGTATCTGAGTCAGCGTCATACTCACTGCTTTCGCCACGAGGGTGGGGGACTTTAGACCGGGTGCGGTCGGCAGGGGCCTTAGGTTTACTTTTCCTCTTTGGCATGGGGTCAGTGGTCTCATTAAGGTACTCAATAGGGAGGAGGAGGTTTCTGTGGAGGGTACGAGTCCTCCCATTTCTATTCTCTGGGGCCACAACATACACAGGCATGTTGGGATTAATGCGGCTTATGACCACCTGGGGGTCAGGACACCATTTGTCTGCCAATTTGTGCTTACCTGTGAGGTTAACGTTCCGGACCAATACTCGATCGCCTGGTTTTAAATCGTTCGCGCGCACCTTGGCAACATATCGAGTTTTGTTCGCAGCTGCGGACTTAGCTGACGCGGCGGAGGCTAGTTTGTAGGCGCGAGTAAGCTGCTCACGCAATCCTTGAACATACTTCACATGACCTGTCCCTGTGATATTGTCAGGACTAGTGCCAAATTTGAGGTCAACAGGTAATCTAGCCTCCCTACCAAACATTAGGAAGTAAGGAGAGAAGCCAGTGCTGTCATTTTTGGAGCAATCATATGCATGCACAAGTGAGCTTACATACTTACTCCAATTCGCTTTCTTCTCCTCCTCAAGCGTGCCCAGCATACTCAGTAATGTTCGGTTGAACCTCTCAGGCTGTGGATCCCCCTGGGGATGGTAGGGAGTGGTTCGAGACTTTTGGATCCCTAGCAGCCTCGATAGTTCGCGAATTACCTTGCCCTCAAAGTCCCTACCTTGGTCGGAATGAAGGCGCTGGGGAAGCCCGTAGTGGACAAAGAAGTTTTCCCACAAGACCTTAGCTACCGTAGTTGCCGTTTGGTCTCTTGTGGGAAACGCTTGTGCATACCTGGTGTAGTGGTCCGTCACCACAAGTATAGATTTCTTGTTTGTACTGTCAGGTTCCAAGGACAAGAAGTCCATGCACACAAGTTCTAGGGGGCTGGTGGTATGTATACTCACTAGGGGAGCAGAGGGGCGTTGGGGGGTTTTACGTGCTACGCACCGAGGGCAATGTTTGATCCACTCTATGATCTCAGCGCCCATCTTGGGCCAGTAGAATCTGTCTCTCGCTAGAGCTACCGACTTTTCTGTGCCTAGGTGGCCTACCTCATTATGTATGCCCCTCATTGCCTGGGGGCGATGCTTAGGGGGCAGCACTAGTTGGTAGTGGCGACTTCCTAACGGGTCAGTGAAGGATCTATACAGGACTCCTTCACGTAGGACCAACTTATCAAACTCCCTAAACATAAGACGGGCTTCCTGTGGGACGTTCAATAGTGAAGGGGGCTTTCTGCCTATCTTTACATGCTCCCTAACAAGGTTAAGGTTAGGGTCAGCCTTCTGCGCCTGCGCCCAATCTACCTTATTCAAGTCTGAGCCCTTTGCATAGAGAGCTGGGATTGCTTCTGCGCTAGCACACATTGATGCAATGTAGGGCTGATTGTCTAGGGAGGGGGAATTATGGTGGTTTTCATTTAGATGCTGAGGGGTGGGAAGATGTGTCTTACAAAGGGCAATTACAGATTCATGGTATACCACATTCTCGCCAGCGCTTGGGGATGCATGTAGTCTAGCTTCTAATTCACTAATCTTCCACTGCTGGCGAGCCTCATAGTTCTCATCAAGACTTGGGTGATGAGGTCTGCGGGAGAGAGCATCTGCTTCGATGTTCATCTCTCCTGGTTTGTAGTGGATAGAGAAATCGAAGCTGGAGAGGGCAGCGAGCCACCTATGACCTGTAGCGTCTAACTTAGCAGAAGTCAGAACGTAGGTAAGGGGATAGTTATCAGTCATGACTTTCGTCCCCTTTGCCTGATATAGGTAGTCACGGAACTTATTCGTTACCGCCCACTTAAGGGCGAGGAACTCCAGCTTATGGGCCGGATAGTTTTTCTCACTGGGCGACAGGCCTCTACTACCATAAGCAACTGGACGGAGCTTTCCATCATGCTCCTGGTAAAGGACTCCTCCGAGCCCATCTCGACTGGCATCGACGTGGAGGACAAATGGCCTGTTAAGATCAGCAAATGCAAGCACCGGGGCTGACATCAATCTAGATTTCAACGTTTCGAATGCTTCCTCGCATTCCGCAGTCCAGATGTCGCTGATGGGGTCAGTTGATTTCCTTGCATTTGGATCGATTGGATTTTTTCTAGCTGGGCTGCCTCTTTTCTTGGGGTAGACGCACCCACTAGTGAGTGCATTTAGGGGACGGGCAGTTTTGGCGTAATCTTTGATAAAACGCCGATAGTAGCTAGCGAACCCAAGAAATGATTTAACGTGTTTGACAGTTTCAGGTCTTGGCCACGACTTAAGGGCATCCACCTTGTCAGGGTCGGTTTGTACGCCTTCCTCAGAAACAACATGGCCGAGATATTTGACTGATCTGCAGCCAAATTGACACTTCTCTGGGGATACCTTCAGCCCGAATTGTTGGAGTCGGTCAAGCACGCGTGCTAGCCGCTCCTCCATCTCACCAAGGGTCTTGGAAAAGATGATGAGGTCGTCCATGTATACTAATACCTCTATCATGTTCAAGCCTGACATACACTTTTCCATCAATCTTTGAAATGTGGCAGGAGCTCCTTTCACACCTTGGGGCATGCGTTCAAATTGATAGAATCCAAGAGGGCAAGTGAAAGCGGTTTTTTCCTTATCGCGCTCACGCATGGGGATTTGGTAAAAACCAGACTTTAGATCGATGACAGAAAACCATTTGCTGCCATTGAGGCAGTCGATGGCCTCCTGTATCAGTGGGACCGCATACTGATCGGGGATCGTACGTGCGTTAAGCGTACGGTAATCGACGCACATCCTAATGGTACCGTTCTTCTTCCTAACTAGAACGATAGGGGAGGCATATGGGCTCTTGGATTCAGTTATTATATTATTATCTAACAGCTGTTGGAGGTGTAGTTGGAGGTCTTTTAGATCAGAGGTCGTTCTCGGAATGGTGTGTCTTCTGTGACACGTATTTCATGATTTGCATGGCTAGTGTTTCCCAAATCAAAATCATGCCGAGAAAACACATTGCTTCTTTGCCTACACTGGGCAAGGAGGCGTTCCTTCCATTCTGGTGGGATAGGACCCCATGTAATGGGTAGATCACTAACATCACATGGCGTGGGAGGGGTGTCCTTGGTTTGTTCAATATTTATTGCCGAAGAGAAAGCATGTACACTTTCATCTGAACTCACTGGGGGATCATGGGGAACTTGGCGGCACCATTCAGGGACGAATACATCAGCTAATGGGCAGTTCCCAGGGATCGTGACAGAGTTTGGGTTATTGTTCATGATCATAACACTAATCTTACAAACTGATCCTCCCTCCAGTTCTAGTACTGAGGGGACAACATCAACACCTTCCGGTAACCTATTTGGGGAGTGAGATTCAAGGGCAACCGTGACAGGGGCTCGAAATACGTTCCTTACATGACCCGTAATGGTCTGGCGACTACCAGGCGGAATCTGGATGGGGCGGCCTTTCTTGTTCCTAACAACGCCTAGCTTGCCATCACTAGGAAGTTGTTCTGCCTTGGACAATTTCTTGTAGACGTCTCTACAAACACTACTGATAGTGAGGGTTTGGGCGAATCGGTCACCTGCAATCCTCTTGAAGGATTCGAAACAGTTTCGAAAGAGGCCTGAATTTGTTCCAACTACAGTGGCCATCACTCCAAGAAAGGAGAGCTCAGTACAAAGTATTCATGATACATCGGATGGTCAACTCTCTGGTTGATACTCCTTCAAACGTCTACCTCATACCAGTCACCCGTGCCAGCGCTTCTCTCAGAGGTCACAGCCAGCGGTTCCAAGTTCCATTTGCACGCACCCAGACATACCAAACATCCTTCTTTCCTCATGCAATAAGACTTTGGAATTCCCTGCCAGAATCCACCATATGCACCTCGCCTGACCATTTTAAACAGGAGGTGCAGAGGATCCAAATTCATTAGAGCGCACAAGATTTTTACTTGCACACGTAGTTAGCATCACAGAGCACCACACTGTACATATGCACAAGGTACGAAAATACACCGCGCTGGTGGACTGTACCAAAACGGAAGAAGAAGAAGAAGAGAATGACACCTCTGCTGCTGGGGGTCGGGGACTTCTAAAGCGAGCGTACTAAACTGGGTCCCAGTGCCGCTGAACGAGCGCTCGAATCCTATGTTCACATATGCCCATCCTAGGTACGGTATGGTCCCATCTCCACCATGGAACAAAACAAGATCTTTCAGAGGGTGTAATTCCTTGTTTAATTGATTAAAAAGACTTTGGTTGATTAAAGTGACTTGGGACCCACTATCAATGAGACATGTCGCCTCCTTCCCATCTACCCAGACCCTGGGGGTAATTTGGTCTCCAACAAGTCCTACCGGGACGTCACTTTCCTTATCTCCATTTGCGGGGTGTGGTTTCTTACTTTCAAATGAATGGGCTACTGGGTCCCCTTTCCCAGTCGCCCTTTCCCGTTTCCCTGGCTTCCAATAATGAACTGAACCAATCTCTTATTCAAAACATCAGGGAACACGCTGTTGGCGCAGTTCCTACTAATGTGACCTTCTTCCCCACATTTGAAGCATATCACTGATGATTGCTGGGGAGATGGGTGTGGGTTGGTGCTTGAGGCGCAGGGGCTTGATAGACAGGGGCTTGGGGTGCAGGGGCATGATTTTGTTTGGGAGGATGGGGTTGAGGCGCGGCTACGTGGGTCCCCACCATATGGTGAGTAGCCTGCTTGGGCTTGGCACCATAGTTTGGCCTAACAGTCGAGAGGGCTGCCTTCATTTCCTCCTCCTTCTCCTGTTTCCGAACGGAGGATAGGAGGTCTAAATATGAAGGTGGGTGGCCTAGCTTCTCCCTAAGCTGCAAATTCACCAGAAGCATCTGGTTGTATAGGATGCCCCTGATGAACTGCTTCAGCCTAGCCAGGCTGGCATTTTCTACGGCAATGACGCCCCGCCTGACTACGCGCCGCATGATATCCTGCAAGCGTGCCAGATATTCTGAAGGAAGCTCACCTACTGCCTGCACTACGCTATGGAATTTCACGAAAAATTCGTCATCCGTGTCAGTGTCTCCAAATGCCAGATCGAGTGCTTTTAGATACTCGTATGACGTAGCATACGGTCGCTCGCGTCGGAGATCGCCAACTATGCTAGATGCAGGGGGACGCAGTGCCTCGCGAATACGCTTGCGACGCTCTGAATCGTCGAGATCGCTCCACTCTTCCATCTGGCCCTCAGCCTGCTCGATCCAGATGGGGTACGAGTCTTCATCGCGCGCCACAGACTTTGCCCCCGAGAACACTCGAAGTTTACGGTAGCCTTGACTTAGCCCGCATCGCGCTAGAGAGGCTGAGAGTAGGGGGAGGTCATGCATGGAGGTAGGATGGGGAAATGGACTAGTGTGTTGGGGGAGGTCATGCAGGGGGGTAGGATGGGGAGTGGAGATGGTGGGTTTGGGGTTGAGGGGGGAAAACATGTGAGTAGGTTGTGGGGGTTGGCTAGTGGGTGTGGGTTCGAGGAGGGATAGGTTAGGGCTCGAAATCAAGTTTAACAAAGAAGCCTTCTCTCTCAGATTTGGATTTCCCTGCTCATTTTGCTTCTCCCTTGTTTCTCTTACGCTAGTTCTAGAAACCTTGAGAGGAGTTTCTAACCTAACAACAGCACATGTTGTCCCACCCTGAATCGTGATTTCGGGGGGAAGGGAGAGCGTATCTACCCGCTCGCTCGTCTCACACAAAAATAGTGTCTTTGAGAGGGCTACATCATCCCGCCTAAAGATATTAATACTTGCGGGAAATCTATCAAAAAGGGCGCGCCCAAAATCGTCTAACTCTACAGAACTTAAACTACACGCAAGAAGGAAGGCGTTTGTTATGGGTACCTCCTCTTTCTTGCACCAATCTTGACCAATCTGCCTAAAATCTGCCATTGCTTCACTTTCTTTACGAGTGTTGACTCTTTGTTCAATATAACCAAAAATACTACAATATAATTTATACGAATTTAATTAATCAATTACTAATTCAATTACAATTCAAACAAAGAAATGTAATAGATTACAAATTTATAGCTCTCCCGGACAAGCCCCCAATTTATGTAACCCGTGTGTCACACGTCCCTGGTTTATAAATAAAAGAATCACACTTTGGACCAAATCTTAAAGAAATAATCCGGCAATGCCTTTATAAGCTTGTTCGTCAATTAAGGCAATTCAAAATAGTATAATCATAATCAATGATCACACACACACACACATAATGCATATAGACATATATATATATATATACTAAAACTTAAACTTATACTTGGATCCTTTTTAAATAAACAACAAAGTTATAATTATCCTACAGCCGGCACTTAAAGCTTATTATCTTAAATTTAAAGTTCTCGCGATTTTAAAGTTCTATTTTATTTAGTTCCGCGCTATTCGTAGCTGGAAGATAACTGGTATGTAGAAAGAAGGGATGGTTGCAAATGTCGCGCAGCCGAAGTGAAGTTTATCAGACCCAGTCTGATGTCTGCATCGTTAAAGATGGACTATACAAAAGAAATAGAATACAAAGCTTTCTCTAGTACAATACAACATACTAAATTATAACTACAGTACATAATTTATCGAGATATTTAATGCAATCATTTAGCATTTAAACCCTATAGGTTTTCTCAATAAAAAGTAATCCCAATTTGGCTTGTTATCTTATTTACTTATCAAGATCAACATAATGTTAGTAAATATATAATAACGCATGCAATAGTCTATATGGTCAGAATACATTCCATCTAACAAAGTTTTCGTGTCAATCACATTATAAGCCCGTAATGCTGCCGCAACACAAATAGTGAGCTTGTGGCTATCTGAGCGACCTGAACAGCATTACTTGATTCGGAGTTCCGCAAAAAGATCAACTTTAAGACAGGAATAATAATCGTATCATTATTATTCTAATAATCACTATAATATATATAGTGCTATCATCTATATCGCAATTTGGATTAAATAGTGCATCCACGCGCAGCTCAACTCTCCTGGAATAAACTGTACCAGTGACCATGTACACTATAAATAGGGTGTTAGTAAACATAATATCATCATTCGCATCCATCCTACTCAGTCTGCATATTATGACTTACTCCCTCAGCCCTGTAATGCCTGGGCACCAAAACTATTTATAGCACAAGGGGTGTTTCCCCGACATAATAATCCATGACCTCAGTATCGGGTCAAGCCTTAAAGTGCGCCAATTCTAATAAAAATCACTCTATTTACAATATAATAAGCAGCTTTAATTTGCTTATTCAGCCTAACACATTCATAGCACAATTTTCGTGAAACAATCAAGTTCACATATACATCTGTACGCAAATCTAAATGCTCGTCAGACATAATCTATTAAAGTTATGACTCTCATCAAACATTCACTCCAAACAAGAGTTATCAAACAAGAATTGTATGTATATTGGAATTCTTGACTAACACTTCATTGAAAGTAAATTATACAAGACTTATTCTACATGCAATTAAATAGACATAATGCATATAGTTATTCATATTACTTCTCAACAAACACATTCACACATTCTGAATGTATACAAAACAAAATGATATGGCTTACCTATACAAAAGAGCCAACACTCGTTCATTCTTCTGGGGTCGTCTCAAATAGTGACTATAATCATGTGACATCAATGTCTAACAACTCCAATTATATCGGGCTTCGAGGATAAGAATTAACTTCACTTTCCTCGCACCAACGTTGTAATATTCAACTCCAAAACTAAATCAATCAAGTTCTATAAACTGGAGTTTCATATAATAGAGTCACAAGAGAGGATTTTAAACAAATAAATCCTTTTTAAAACTTTAGAGCACACAATCCATCACTTAAAAAGAATGTCCAAACATGTAGTGAAGTAATGGCAGGTAGAAGGCAAATGGTGGTGAGCCCACTAAATCATATAGTTTTGTTAAACGTTACAAAACTTTTCAACACACAAAAGTATATTTAACGTGCCTGACCAATCGGGAATTATCATCCCAAACTAATGTTAATATCACCTCATCTCATTGGTCCCTTATTTAATACATTGATAGAAGGGGCAATATCATTGGAGAATGGTCACTCCTTTGGGTGACCATAGTAAGGGGGGGATTTCAATAGGAGCCATGGTCAACATCAGACCAGTCCTATGAACAAAGGAATCCATTTAAAAGAGCATGGACCTACATGTACCAGCACATTTATGAACATAACAAATAAATCACGGGCTAAGGGCAGATCCACTTAAAGAGAATGTGTGGTGCCTACTGAATACACTCAAGGCAAACCACTTGTGAGTGAATATAATATATATATATCCAAACTTAGGGTATCGATGTTGCAATAATGTTTCAATGTAATATGTTAAAACACAACATTAATCTTACCACTATATTCTCACATCAAATAGTGTTCAACCTTTAATACACTTATCATAAAGATTAATCATAAAACACTTGTATATTATTACGATCAAGATTACTGTATCAACTCTTCAAAATCGAATCAATTATCAGTGTTTCTGCAACTATAAACAACAATATCAAAAGTACATGCACAACGTACGTGTACATGTATGTATTTAAAGTAATAACGTATAAAGCAAAGTACATTATAATACACTAAACTACAAAGTTCATATCTCATCAGATAGCAAACATAGTATGCTACCTTTAAAATAATAATACACATGTACCCTACCAGTAAGTGTAGGGGTCTAACATCAATAAACTTGGCCATGAAAGAGTTTCTTCCTAGCCAAACAAATGGTCCCTTCTTGCTCTATAGTCCATAATGTAACAAAAAGGGGGCACTCATTGTGTCATTTCCACTAGACCTTAATTAATCCCTGTACATTAATCTAAAGCAAAATATTAAATGTATGACAGAATGACCATGCTGTTTAGAGACCAACAAATTTAAGATGGAAAGGAAAGAAACAGGAGAGGGGGAAGAGAAACAAAAAAATAGGCGAAGAGAAATATGAGGGGGGGGGGGGAATAGATGGGGATGGGGAGGGGTCGCTGACCTGCAGCAGCAAGCCATATAATATGTATGAGGTATGTCCAGTAACCTGAATTTTAAGGGGGTTACATCCTCCTCTCTCAAATTATGGTTTACCCCTGTAAACCACTCTTAACTGTTTGCATAATTACTGATCTCCAAAGATCCTACGCTTTAATTCAAAGAACAAACCAAGTGAGTTTGCTCGCTTAACAATCACCGGCTCTCCCAAAATATCATATTGCATGCGCGATGGCGGCTTAGTTGAGCGTGCTGAGCGCCGGATGGATTGCGGTTCAGGTTCAGTTTCCTGCACCTCATTCCTACTTTCTTCTATCTCCATCTCCTCATTTGGGGAGGACATATAATCTTCAATACCGGGATCTAATTCTTGGGGATCGGGGCTATCTACAGGGCTTACTTCCCCTCTGTCTTCCTCTGCACACTCCCCTCTCAAATCGGGGTCCGCCTCATCACTAGAGGTGCTATGCACAGGGGAGACTGAGTTGGGATTATCACTAATGGGAATACAATCTGGGTCCTCAGTTTGAAGTTCATCACCATCATTATTTGTTTCACTAATTTGATCCTCTGAGCCTATTGACTCCTCAACATCTCGAGGAATGACCTCACCCGGACCATTTGATTGCTCATCTGATGGTTCATCAATGGAATCAGAGGATTCTGGGTCAGGGCGGGCCTCATTAGGAGCATGAGGTTGCTCAGTGTTGGGGCCTTCAGACTCCTCAATATTTTGGGGAGTAGCGTCACTCTGAACATTTGAATGCTCGCTCGGGAGTTCACCGTCTGTGGGAGGGGTTTCAGAGTCTGGGCATCCTTGAATAGAAGTGGGAGGATGCTCATTACCGGGATGCTGAGGCTCCTCATCTTGCTCTTCTGACTCACCTCCCTTTATATCTACTAAGTGAGGTATTGATTGTACTTCGCTTATATCATCACTAGGAATGAATTCTGGGGCATTTATATTCAAACCATGGGTAGGTCTAGCACGGGGTTCGAGAGGGATGAGTAAGTCCATTCCTTCAAAACTAGTATCTGAGTCAGCGTCATACTCACTGCTTTCGCCACGAGGGTGGGGGACTTTAGACCGGGTGCGGTCGGCAGGGGCCTTAGGTTTACTTTTCCTCTTTGGCATGGGGTCAGTGGTCTCATTAAGGTACTCAATAGGGAGGAGGAGGTTTCTGTGGAGGGTACGAGTCCTCCCATTTCTATTCTCTGGGGCCACAACATACACAGGCATGTTGGGATTAATGCGGCTTATGACCACCTGGGGGTCAGGACACCATTTGTCTGCCAATTTGTGCTTACCTGTGAGGTTAACGTTCCGGACCAATACTCGATCGCCTGGTTTTAAATCGTTCGCGCGCACCTTGGCAACATATCGAGTTTTGTTCGCAGCTGCGGACTTAGCTGACGCGGCGGAGGCTAGTTTGTAGGCGCGAGTAAGCTGCTCACGCAATCCTTGAACATACTTCACATGACCTGTCCCTGTGATATTGTCAGGACTAGTGCCAAATTTGAGGTCAACAGGTAATCTAGCCTCCCTACCAAACATTAGGAAGTAAGGAGAGAAGCCAGTGCTGTCATTTTTGGAGCAATCATATGCATGCACAAGTGAGCTTACATACTTACTCCAATTCGCTTTCTTCTCCTCCTCAAGCGTGCCCAGCATACTCAGTAATGTTCGGTTGAACCTCTCAGGCTGTGGATCCCCCTGGGGATGGTAGGGAGTGGTTCGAGACTTTTGGATCCCTAGCAGCCTCGATAGTTCGCGAATTACCTTGCCCTCAAAGTCCCTACCTTGGTCGGAATGAAGGCGCTGGGGAAGCCCGTAGTGGACAAAGAAGTTTTCCCACAAGACCTTAGCTACCGTAGTTGCCGTTTGGTCTCTTGTGGGAAACGCTTGTGCATACCTGGTGTAGTGGTCCGTCACCACAAGTATAGATTTCTTGTTTGTACTGTCAGGTTCCAAGGACAAGAAGTCCATGCACACAAGTTCTAGGGGGCTGGTGGTATGTATACTCACTAGGGGAGCAGAGGGGCGTTGGGGGGTTTTACGTGCTACGCACCGAGGGCAATGTTTGATCCACTCTATGATCTCAGCGCCCATCTTGGGCCAGTAGAATCTGTCTCTCGCTAGAGCTACCGACTTTTCTGTGCCTAGGTGGCCTACCTCATTATGTATGCCCCTCATTGCCTGGGGGCGATGCTTAGGGGGCAGCACTAGTTGGTAGTGGCGACTTCCTAACGGGTCAGTGAAGGATCTATACAGGACTCCTTCACGTAGGACCAACTTATCAAACTCCCTAAACATAAGACGGGCTTCCTGTGGGACGTTCAATAGTGAAGGGGGCTTTCTGCCTATCTTTACATGCTCCCTAACAAGGTTAAGGTTAGGGTCAGCCTTCTGCGCCTGCGCCCAATCTACCTTATTCAAGTCTGAGCCCTTTGCATAGAGAGCTGGGATTGCTTCTGCGCTAGCACACATTGATGCAATGTAGGGCTGATTGTCTAGGGAGGGGGAATTATGGTGGTTTTCATTTAGATGCTGAGGGGTGGGAAGATGTGTCTTACAAAGGGCAATTACAGATTCATGGTATACCACATTCTCGCCAGCGCTTGGGGATGCATGTAGTCTAGCTTCTAATTCACTAATCTTCCACTGCTGGCGAGCCTCATAGTTCTCATCAAGACTTGGGTGATGAGGTCTGCGGGAGAGAGCATCTGCTTCGATGTTCATCTCTCCTGGTTTGTAGTGGATAGAGAAATCGAAGCTGGAGAGGGCAGCGAGCCACCTATGACCTGTAGCGTCTAACTTAGCAGAAGTCAGAACGTAGGTAAGGGGATAGTTATCAGTCATGACTTTCGTCCCCTTTGCCTGATATAGGTAGTCACGGAACTTATTCGTTACCGCCCACTTAAGGGCGAGGAACTCCAGCTTATGGGCCGGATAGTTTTTCTCACTGGGCGACAGGCCTCTACTACCATAAGCAACTGGACGGAGCTTTCCATCATGCTCCTGGTAAAGGACTCCTCCGAGCCCATCTCGACTGGCATCGACGTGGAGGACAAATGGCCTGTTAAGATCAGCAAATGCAAGCACCGGGGCTGACATCAATCTAGATTTCAACGTTTCGAATGCTTCCTCGCATTCCGCAGTCCAGATGTCGCTGATGGGGTCAGTTGATTTCCTTGCATTTGGATCGATTGGATTTTTTCTAGCTGGGCTGCCTCTTTTCTTGGGGTAGACGCACCCACTAGTGAGTGCATTTAGGGGACGGGCAGTTTTGGCGTAATCTTTGATAAAACGCCGATAGTAGCTAGCGAACCCAAGAAATGATTTAACGTGTTTGACAGTTTCAGGTCTTGGCCACGACTTAAGGGCATCCACCTTGTCAGGGTCGGTTTGTACGCCTTCCTCAGAAACAACATGGCCGAGATATTTGACTGATCTGCAGCCAAATTGACACTTCTCTGGGGATACCTTCAGCCCGAATTGTTGGAGTCGGTCGAGCACGCGTGCTAGCCGCTCCTCCATCTCACCAAGGGTCTTGGAAAAGATGATGAGGTCGTCCATGTATACTAATACCTCTATCATGTTCAAGCCTGACATACACTTTTCCATCAATCTTTGAAATGTGGCAGGAGCTCCTTTCACACCTTGGGGCATGCGTTCAAATTGATAGAATCCAAGAGGGCAAGTGAAAGCGGTTTTTTCCTTATCGCGCTCACGCATGGGGATTTGGTAAAAACCAGACTTTAGATCGATGACAGAAAACCATTTGCTGCCATTGAGGCAGTCGATGGCCTCCTGTATCAGTGGGACCGCATACTGATCGGGGATCGTACGTGCGTTAAGCGTACGGTAATCGACGCACATCCTAATGGTACCGTTCTTCTTCCTAACTAGAACGATAGGGGAGGCATATGGGCTCTTGGATTCAGTTATTATATTATTATCTAACAGCTGTTGGAGGTGTAGTTGGAGGTCTTTTAGATCAGAGGTCGTTCTCGGAATGGTGTGTCTTCTGTGACACGTATTTCATGATTTGCATGGCTAGTGTTTCCTAAATCAAAATCATGCCGAGAAAACACATTGCTTCTTTGCCTACACTGGGCAAGGAGGCGTTCCTTCCATTCTGGTGGGATAGGACCCCATGTAATGGGTAGATCACTAACATCACATGGCGTGGGAGGGGTGTCCTTGGTTTGTTCAATATGTATTGCCGAAGAGAAAGCATGTACACTTTCATCTGAACTCACTGGGGGATCATGGGGAACTTGGCGGCACCATTCAGGGACGAATACATCAGCTAATGGGCAGTTCCCAGGGATCGTGACGGAGTTTGGGTTATTGTTCATGATCATAACACTAATCTTACAAACTGATCCTCCCTCCAGTTCTAGTACTGAGGGGACAACATCAACACCTTCCGGTAACCTATTTGGGGAGTGAGATTCAAGGGCAACCGTGACAGGGGCTCGAAATACGTTCCTTACATGACCCGTAATGGTCTGGCGACTACCAGGCGGAATCTGGATGGGGCGGCCTTTCTTGTTCCTAACAACGCCTAGCTTGCCATCACTAGGAAGTTGTTCTGCCTTGGACAATTTCTTGTAGACGTCTCTACAAACACTACTGATAGTGAGGGTTTGGGCGAATCGGTCACCTGCAATCCTCTTGAAGGATTCGAAACAGTTTCGAAAGAGGCCTGAATTTGTTCCAACTACAGTGGCCATCACTCCAAGAAAGGAGAGCTCAGTACAAAGTATTCATGATACATCGGATGGTCAACTCTCTGGTTGATACTCCTTCAAACGTCTACCTCATACCAGTCACCCGTGCCAGCGCTTCTCTCAGAGGTCACAGCCAGCGGTTCCAAGTTCCATTTGCACGCACCCAGACATACCAAACATCCTTCTTTCCTCATGCAATAAGACTTTGGAATTCCCTGCCAGAATCCACCATATGCACCTCGCCTGACCATTTTAAACAGGAGGTGCAGAGGATCCAAATTCATTAGAGCGCACAAGATTTTTACTTGCACACGTAGTTAGCATCACAGAGCACCACACTGTACATATGCACAAGGTACGAAAATACACCGCGCTGGTGGACTGTACCAAAACGGAAGAAGAAGAAGAAGAGAATGACACCTCTGCTGCTGGGGGTCGGGGACTACTAAAGCGAGCGTACTAAACTGGGTCCCAGTGCCGCTGAACGAGCGCTCGAATCCTATGTTCACATATGCCCATCCTAGGTACGGTATGGTCCCATCTCCACCATGGAACAAAACAAGATCTTTCAGAGGGTGTAATTCCTTGTTTAATTGATTAAAAAGACTTTGGTTGATTAAAGTGACTTGGGACCCACTATCAATGAGACATGTCGCCTCCTTCCCATCTCCCCAGACCCTGGGGGTAATTTGGTCTCCAACAAGTCCTACCGGGACGTCACTTTCCTTATCTCCATTTGCGGGGTGTGGTTTCTTACTTTCAAATGAATGGGCTACTGGGTCCCCTTTCCCAGTCGCCCTTTCCCGTTTCCCTGGCTTCCAATAATGAACTGAACCAATCTCTTATTCAAAACATCAGGGAACACGCTGTTGGCGCAGTTCCTACTAATGTGACCTTCTTCCCCACATTTGAAGCATATCACTGATGATTGCTGGGGAGATGGGTGTGGGTTGGTGCTTGAGGCGCAGGGGCTTGATAGACAGGGGCTTGGGGTGCAGGGGCATGATTTTGTTTGGGAGGATGGGGTTGAGGCGCGGCTACGTGGGTCCCCACCATATGGTGAGTAGCCTGCTTGGGCTTGGCACCATAGTTTGGCCTAACAGTCTAGAGGGCTGCCTTCATTTCCTCCTCCTTCTCCTGTTTCCGAACGGAGGATAGGAGGTCTAAATATGAAGGTGGGTGGCCTAGCTTCTCCCTAAGCTGCAAATTCACCAGAAGCATCTGGTTGTATAGGATGCCCCTGATGAACTGCTTCAGCCTAGCCAGGCTGGCATTTTCTACGGCAATGACGCCCCGCCTGACTACGCGCCGCATGATATCCTGCAAGCGTGCCAGATATTCTGAAGGAAGCTCACCTACTGCCTGCACTACGCTATGGAATTTCACGAAAAATTCGTCATCCGTGTCAGTGTCTCCAAATGCCAGATCGAGTGCTTTTAGATACTCGTATGACGTAGCATGCGGTCGCTCGCGTCGGAGATCGCCAACTATGCTAGATGTAGGGGGACGCAGTGCCTCGCGAATACGCTTGCGACGCTCTGAATCGTCGAGATCGCTCCACTCTTCCATCTGGCCCTCAGCCTGCTCGATCCAGATGGGGTACGAGTCTTCATCGCGCGCCACAGACTTTGCCCCCGAGAACACTCGAAGTTTACGGTAGCCTTGACTTAGCCCGCATCGCGCTAGAGAGGCTGAGAGCAGGGGGAGGTCATGCATGGAGGTAGGATGGGGAAATGGACTAGTGTGTTGGGGGAGGTCATGCAGGGGGGTAGGATGGGGAGTGGAGATGGTGGGTTTGGGGTTGAGGGGGGAAAACATGTGAGTAGGTTGTGGGGGTTGGCTAGTGGGTGTGGGTTCGAGGAGGGATAGGTTAGGGCTCGAAATCAAGTTTAACAAAGAAGCCTCCTCTCTCAGATTTGGATTTCCCTGCTCATTTTGCTTCTCCCTTGTTTCTCTTACGCTAGTTCTAGAAACCTTGAGAGGAGTTTCTAACCTAACAACAGCACATGTTGTCCCACCCTGAATCGTGATTTCGGGGGGAAGGGAGAGCGTATCTACCCGCTCGCTCGTCTCACACAAAAATAGTGTCTTTGAGAGGGCTACATCATCCCGCCTAAAGATATTAATACTTGCGGGAAATCTATCAAAAAGGGCGCGCCCAAAATCGTCTAACTCTACAGAACTTAAACTACACGCAAGAAGGAAGGCGTTTGTTATGGGTACCTCCTCTTTCTTGCACCAATCTTGACCAATCTGCCTAAAATCTGCCATTGCTTCACTTTCTTTACGAGTGTTGACTCTTTGTTCAATATAACCAAAAATACTACAATATAATTTATACGAATTTAATTAATCAATTACTAATTCAATTACAATTCAAACAAAGAAATGTAATAGATTACAAATTTATAGCTCTCCCGGACAAGCCCCCAATTTATGTAACCCGTGTGTCACACCTCCCTGGTTCATAAATAAAAGAATCACACTTTGGACCAAATCTTAAAGAAATAATCCGGCAATGCCTTTATAAGCTTGTTCGTCAATTAAGGCAATTCAAAATAGTATAATCATAATCAATGATCACACACACACACACATAATGCATATAGACATATATATATATATATACTAAAACTTAAACTTATACTTGGATCCTTTTTAAATAAACAACAAAGTTATAATTATCCTACAGCCGGCACTTAAAGCTTATTATCTTAAATTTAAAGTTCTCGCGATTTTAAAGTTCTATTTTATTTAGTTCCGCGCTATTCGTAGCTGGAAGATAACTGGTATGTAGAAAGAAGGGATGGTTGCAAATGTCGCGCAGCCGAAGTGAAGTTTATCAGACCCAGTCTGATGTCTGCATCGTTAAAGATGGACTATACAAAAGAAATAGAATACAAAGCTTTCTCTAGTACAATACAACATACTAAATTATAACTACAGTACATAATTTATCGAGATATTTAATGCAATCATTTAGCATTTAAACCCTATAGGTTTTCTCAATAAAAAGTAATCCCAATTTGGCTTTTTATCTTATTTACTTATCAAGATCAACATAATGTTAGTAAATATATAATAACGCATGCAATAGTCTATATGGTCAGAATACATTCCATCCAACAAAGTTTTAGTGTCAATTACATTATAAGCCCGTAATGCTGCCGCAACACAAATAGTGAGCTTGTGGCTATCTGAGCGACCTGAACAGCATTACTTGATTCGGAGTTCCGCAAAAAGATCAACTTTAAGACAGGAATAATAATCGTATCATTATTATTCTAATAATCACTATAATATATATAGTGCTATCATCTATATCGCAATTTGGATTAAATAGTGCATCCACGCGCAGCTCAACTCTCCTGGAATAAACTGTACCAGTGACCATGTACACTATAAATAGGGTGTTAGTAAACATAATATCATCATTCGCATCCATCCTACTCAGTCTGCATATTATGACTTACTCCCTCAGCCCTGTAATGCCTGGGCACCAAAACTATTTATAGCACAAGGGGTGTTTCCCCGACATAATAATCCATGACCTCAGTATCGGGTCAAGCCTTAAAGTGCGCCAATTCTAATAAAAATCACTCTATTTACAATATAATAAGCAGCTTTAATTTGCTTATTCAGCCTAACACATTCATAGCACAATTTTCGTGAAACAATCAAGTTCACATATACATCTGTACGCAAATCTAAATGCTCGTCAGACATAATCTATTAAAGTTATGACTCTCATCAAACATTCACTCCAAACAAGAGTTATCAAACAAGAATTGTATGTATATTGGAATTCTTGACTAACACTTCATTGAAAGTAAATTATACAAGACTTATTCTACATGCAATTAAATAGACATAATGCATATAGTTATTCATATTACTTCTCAACAAACACATTCACACATTCTGAATGTATACAAAACAAAATGATATGGCTTACCTATACAAAAGAGCCAACACTCGTTCATTCTTCTGGGGTCGTCTCAAATAGTGACTATAATCATGTGACATCAATGTCTAACAACTCCAATTATATCGGGCTTCGAGGATAAGAATTAACTTCACTTTCCTCGCACCAACGTTGTAATATTCAACTCCAAAACTAAATCAATCAAGTTCTATAAACTGGAGTTTCATATAATAGAGTCACAAGAGAGGATTTTAAACAAATAAATCCTTTTTAAAACTTTAGAGCACACAATCCATCACTTAAAAAGAATGTCCAAACATGTAGTGAAGTAATGGCAGGTAGAAGGCAAATGGTGGTGAGCCCACTAAATCATATAGTTTTGTTAAACGTTACAAAACTTTTCAACACACAAAAGTATATTTAACGTGCCTGACCAATCGGGAATTATCATCCCAAACTAATGTTAATATCACCTCATCTCATTGGTCCCTTATTTAATACATTGATAGAAGGGGCAATATCATTGGAGAATGGTCACTCCTTTGGGTGACCATAGTAAGGGGGGGATTTCAATAGGAGCCATGGTCAACATCAGACCAGTCCTATGAACAAAGGAATCCATTTAAAAGAGCATGGACCTACATGTACCAGCACATTTATGAACATAACAAATAAATCACGGGCTAAGGGCAGATCCACTTAAAGAGAATGTGTGGTGCCTACTGAATACACTCAAGGCAAACCACTTGTGAGTGAATATAATATATATATATCCAAACTTAGGGTATCGATGTTGCAATAATGTTTCAATGTAATATGTTAAAACACAACATTAATCTTACCACTATATTCTCACATCAAATAGTGTTCAACCTTTAATACACTTATCATAAAGATTAATCATAAAACACTTGTATATTATTACGATCAAGATTACTGTATCAACTCTTCAAAATCGAATCAATTATCAGTGTTTCTGCAACTATAAACAACAATATCAAAAGTACATGCACAACGTACGTGTACATGTATGTATTTAAAGTAATAACGTATAAAGCAAAGTACATTATAATACACTAAACTACAAAGTTCATATCTCATCAGATAGCAAACATAGTATGCTACCTTTAAAATAATAATACACATGTACCCTACCAGTAAGTGTAGGGGTCTAACATCAATAAACTTGGCCATGAAAGAGTTTCTTCCTAGCCAAACAAATGGTCCCTTCTTGCTCTATAGTCCATAATGTAACAAAAAGGGGGCACTCATTGTGTCATTTCCACTAGACCTTAATTAATCCCTGTACATTAATCTAAAGCAAAATATTAAATGTATGACAGAATGACCATGCTGTTTAGAGACCAACAAATTTAAGATGGAAAGGAAAGAAACAGGAGAGGGGGAAGAGAAACAAAAAAATAGGCGAAGAGAAATATGAGGGGGGGGGGGGGAATAGATGGGGATGGGGAGGGGTCGCTGACCTGCAGCAGCAAGCCATATAATATGTATGAGGTATGTCCAGTAACCTGAATTTTAAGGGGGTTACATCCTCCTCTCTCAAATTATGGTTTACCCCTGTAAACCACTCTTAACTGTTTGCATAATTACTGATCTCCAAAGATCCTACGCTTTAATTCAAAGAACAAACCAAGTGAGTTTGCTCGCTTAACAATCACCGGCTCTCCCAAAATATCATATTGCATGCGCGATGGCGGCTTAGTTGAGCGTGCTGAGCGCCGGATGGATTGCGGTTCAGGTTCAGTTTCCTGCACCTCATTCCTACTTTCTTCTATCTCCATCTCCTCATTTGGGGAGGACATATAATCTTCAATACCGGGATCTAATTCTTGGGGATCGGGGCTATCTACAGGGCTTACTTCCCCTCTGTCTTCCTCTGCACACTCCCCTCTCAAATCGGGGTCCGCCTCATCACTAGAGGTGCTATGCACAGGGGAGACTGAGTTGGGATTATCACTAATGGGAATACAATCTGGGTCCTCAGTTTGAAGTTCATCACCATCATTATTTGTTTCACTAATTTGATCCTCTGAGCCTATTGACTCCTCAACATCTCGAGGAATGACCTCACCCGGACCATTTGATTGCTCATCTGATGGTTCATCAATGGAATCAGAGGATTCTGGGTCAGGGCGGGCCTCATTAGGAGCATGAGGTTGCTCAGTGTTGGGGCCTTCAGACTCCTCAATATTTTGGGGAGTAGCGTCACTCTGAACATTTGAATGCTCGCTCGGGAGTTCACCGTCTGTGGGAGGGGTTTCAGAGTCTGGGCATCCTTGAATAGAAGTGGGAGGATGCTCATTACCGGGATGCTGAGGCTCCTCATCTTGCTCTTCTGACTCACCTCCCTTTATATCTACTAAGTGAGGTATTGATTGTACTTCGCTTATATCATCACTAGGAATGAATTCTGGGGCATTTATATTCAAACCATGGGTAGGTCTAGCACGGGGTTCGAGAGGGATGAGTAAGTCCATTCCTTCAAAACTAGTATCTGAGTCAGCGTCATACTCACTGCTTTCGCCACGAGGGTGGGGGACTTTAGACCGGGTGCGGTCGGCAGGGGCCTTAGGTTTACTTTTCCTCTTTGGCATGGGGTCAGTGGTCTCATTAAGGTACTCAATAGGGAGGAGGAGGTTTCTGTGGAGGGTACGAGTCCTCCCATTTCTATTCTCTGGGGCCACAACATACACAGGCATGTTGGGATTAATGCGGCTTATGACCACCTGGGGGTCAGGACACCATTTGTCTGCCAATTTGTGCTTACCTGTGAGGTTAACGTTCCGGACCAATACTCGATCGCCTGGTTTTAAATCGTTCGCGCGCACCTTGGCAACATATCGAGTTTTGTTCGCAGCTGCGGACTTAGCTGACGCGGCGGAGGCTAGTTTGTAGGCGCGAGTAAGCTGCTCACGCAATCCTTGAACATACTTCACATGACCTGTCCCTGTGATATTGTCAGGACTAGTGCCAAATTTGAGGTCAACAGGTAATCTAGCCTCCCTACCAAATATTAGGAAGTAAGGAGAGAAGCCAGTGCTGTCATTTTTGGAGCAATTATATGCATGCACAAGTGAGCTTACATACTTACTCCAATTCGCTTTCTTCTCCTCCTCAAGCGTGCCCAGCATACTCAGTAATGTTCGGTTGAACCTCTCAGGCTGTGGATCCCCCTGGGGATGGTAAGGAGTGGTTCGAGACTTTTGGATCCCTAGCAGCCTCGATAGTTCGCGAATTACCTTGCCCTCAAAGTCCCTACCTTGGTCGGAATGAAGGCGCTGGGGAAGCCCGTAGTGGACAAAGAAGTTTTCCCACAAGACCTTAGCTACCGTAGTTGCCGTTTGGTCTCTTGTGGGAAACGCTTGTGCATACCTGGTGTAGTGGTCCGTCACCACAAGTATAGATTTCTTGTTTGTACTGTCAGGTTCCAAGGACAAGAAGTCCATGCACACAAGTTCTAGGGGGCTGGTGGTATGTATACTCACTAGGGGAGCAGAGGGGCGTTGGGGGGTTTTACGTGCTACGCACCGAGGGCAATGTTTGATCCACTCTATGATCTCAGCGCCCATCTTGGGCCAGTAGAATCTGTCTCTCGCTAGAGCTACCGACTTTTCTGTGCCTAGGTGGCCTACCTCATTATGTATGCCCCTCATTGCCTGGGGGCGATGCTTAGGGGGCAGCACTAGTTGGTAGTGGCGACTTCCTAACGGGTCAGTGAAGGATCTATACAGGACTCCTTCACGTAGGACCAACTTATCAAACTCCCTAAACATAAGACGGGCTTCCTGTGGGACGTTCAATAGTGAAGGGGGCTTTCTGCCTATCTTTACATGCTCCCTAACAAGGTTAAGGTTAGGGTCAGCCTTCTGCGCCTGCGCCCAATCTACCTTATTCAAGTCTGAGCCCTTTGCATAGAGAGCTGGGATTGCTTCTGCGCTAGCACACATTGATGCAATGTAGGGCTGATTGTCTAGGGAGGGGGAATTATGGTGGTTTTCATTTAGATGCTGAGGGGTGGGAAGATGTGTCTTACAAAGGGCAATTACAGATTCATGGTATACCACATTCTCGCCAGCGCTTGGGGATGCATGTAGTCTAGCTTCTAATTCACTAATCTTCCACTGCTGGCGAGCCTCATAGTTCTCATCAAGACTTGGGTGATGAGGTCTGCGGGAGAGAGCATCTGCTTCGATGTTCATCTCTCCTGGTTTGTAGTGGATAGAGAAATCGAAGCTGGAGAGGGCAGCGAGCCACCTATGACCTGTAGCGTCTAACTTAGCAGAAGTCAGAACGTAGGTAAGGGGATTGTTATCAGTCATGACTTTCGTCCCCTTTGCCTGATATAGGTAGTCACGGAACTTATTCGTTACCGCCCACTTAAGGGCGAGGAACTCCAGCTTATGGACCGGATAGTTTTTCTCACTGGGCGACAGGCCTCTACTACCATAAGCAACTGGACGGAGCTTTCCATCATGCTCCTGGTAAAGGACTCCTCCGAGCCCATCTCGACTGGCATCGACGTGGAGGACAAATGGCCTGTTAAGATCAGCAAATGCAAGCACCGGGGCTGACATCAATCTAGATTTCAACGTTTCGAATGCTTCCTCGCATTCCGCAGTCCAGATGTCGCTGATGGGGTCAGTTGATTTCCTTGCATTTGGATCGATTGGATTTTTCTAGCTGGGCTGCCTCTTTTCTTGGGGTAGACGCACCCACTAGTGAGTGCATTTAGGGGACGGGCAGTTTTGGCGTAATCTTTGATAAAACGCCGATAGTAGCTAGCGAACCCAAGAAATTATTTAACGTGTTTGACAGTTTCAGGTCTTGGCCACGACTTAAGGGCATCCACCTTGTCAGGGTCGGTTTGTACGCCTTCCTCAGAAACAACATGGCCGAGATATTTGACTGATCTGCAGCCAAATTGACACTTCTCTGGGGATACCTTCAGCCCGAATTGTTGGAGTCGGTCAAGCACGCGTGCTAGCCGCTCCTCCATCTCACCAAGGGTCTTGGAAAAGATGATGAGGTCGTCCATGTATACTAATACCTCTATCATGATCAAGCCTGACATACACTTTTCCATCAATCTTTGAAATGTGGCAGGAGCTCCTTTCACACCTTGGGGCATGCGTTCAAATTGATAGAATCCAAGAGGGCAAGTGAAAGCGGTTTTTTCCTTATCGCGCTCACGCATGGGGATTTGGTAAAAACCAGACTTTAGATCGATGACAGAAAACCATTTGCTGCCATTGAGGCAGTCGATGGCCTCCTGTATCAGTGGGACCGCATACTGATCGGGGATCGTACGTGCGTTAAGCGTACGGTAATCGACGCACATCCTAATGGTACCGTTCTTCTTCCTAACTAGAACGATAGGGGAGGCATATGGGCTCTTGGATTCAGTTATTATATTATTATCTAACAGCTGTTGGAGGTGTAGTTGGAGGTCTTTTAGATCAGAGGTCGTTCTCGGAATGGTGTGTCTTCTGTGACACGTATTTCATGATTTGCATGGCTAGTGTTTCCTAAATCAAAATCATGCCGAGAAAACACATTGCTTCTTTGCCTACACTGGGCAAGGAGGCGTTCCTTCCATTCTGGTGGGATAGGACCCCATGTAATGGGTAGATCACTAACATCACATGGCGTGGGAGGGGTGTCCTTGGTTTGTTCAATATGTATTGCCGAAGAGAAAGCATGTACACTTTCATCTGAACTCACTGGGGGATCATGGGGAACTTGGCGGCACCATTCAGGGACGAATACATCAGCTAATGGGCAGTTCCCAGGGATCGTGACAGAGTTTGGGTTATTGTTCATGATCATAACACTAATCTTACAAACTGATCCTCCCTCCAGTTCTAGTACTGAGGGGACAACATCAACACCTTCCGGTAACCTATTTGGGGAGTGAGATTCAAGGGCAACCGTGACAGGGGCTCGAAATACGTTCCTTACATGACCCGTAATGGTCTGGCGACTACCAGGCGGAATCTGGATGGGGCGGCCTTTCTTGTTCCTAACAACGCCTAGCTTGCCATCACTAGGAAGTTGTTCTGCCTTGGACAATTTCTTGTAGACGTCTCTACAAACACTACTAATAGTGAGGGTTTGGGCGAATCGGTCACCTGCAATCCTCTTGAAGGATTCGAAACAGTTTCGAAAGAGGCCTGAATTTGTTCCAACTACAGTGGCCATCACTCCAAGAAAGGAGAGCTCAGTACAAAGTATTCATGATACATCGGATGGTCAACTCTCTGGTTGATACTCCTTCAAACGTCTACCTCATACCAGTCACCCGTGCCAGCGCTTCTCTCAGAGGTCACAGCCAGCGGTTCCAAGTTCCATTTGCACGCACCCAGACATACCAAACATCCTTCTTTCCTCATGCAATAAGACTTTGGAATTCCCTGCCAGAATCCACCATATGCACCTCGCCTGACCATTTTAAACAGGAGGTGCAGAGGATCCAAATTCATTAGAGCGCACAAGATTTTTACTTGCACACGTAGTTAGCATCACAGAGCACCACACTGTACATATGCACAAGGTACGAAAATACACCGCGCTGGTGGACTGTACCAAAACGGAAGAAGAAGAAGAAGAGAATGACACCTCTGCTGCTGGGGGTCGGGGACTACTAAAGCGAGCGTACTAAACTGGGTCCCAGTGCCGCTGAACGAGCGCTCGAATCCTATGTTCACATATGCCCATCCTAGGTACGGTATGGTCCCATCTCCACCATGGAACAAAACAAGATCTTTCAGAGGGTGTAATTCCTTGTTTAATTGATTAAAAAGACTTTGGTTGATTAAAGTGACTTGGGACCCACTATCAATGAGACATGTCGCCTCCTTCCCATCTACCCAGACCCTGGGGGTAATTTGGTCTCCAACAAGTCCTACCGGGACGTCACTTTCCTTATCTCCATTTGCGGGGTGTGGTTTCTTACTTTCAAATGAATGGGCTACTGGGTCCCCTTTCCCAGTCGCCCTTTCCCGTTTCCCTGGCTTCCAATAATGAACTGAACCAATCTCTTATTCAAAACATCAGGGAACACGCTGTTGGCGCAGTTCCTACTAATGTGACCTTCTTCCCCACATTTGAAGCATATCACTGATGATTGCTGGGGAGATGGGTGTGGGTTGGTGCTTGAGGCGCAGGGGCTTGATAGACAGGGGCTTGGGGTGCAGGGGCATGATTTTGTTTGGGAGGATGGGGTTGAGGCGCGGCTACGTGGGTCCCCACCATATGGTGAGTAGCCTGCTTGGGCTTGGCACCATAGTTTGGCCTAACAGTCGAGAGGGCTGCCTTCATTTCCTCCTCCTTCTCCTGTTTCCGAACGGAGGATAGGAGGTCTAAATATGAAGGTGGGTGGCCTAGCTTCTCCCTAAGCTGCAAATTCACCAGAAGCATCTGGTTGTATAGGATGCCCCTGATGAACTGCTTCAGCCTAGCCAGGCTGGCATTTTCTACGGCAATGACGCCCCGCCTGACTACGCGCCGCATGATATCCTGCAAGCGTGCCAGATATTCTGAAGGAAGCTCACCTACTGCCTGCACTACGCTATGGAATTTCACGAAAAATTCGTCATCCGTGTCAGTGTCTCCAAATGCCAGATCGAGTGCTTTTAGATACTCGTATGACGTAGCATGCGGTCGCTCGCGTCGGAGATCGCCAACTATGCTAGATGCAGGGGGACGCAGTGCCTCGCGAATACGCTTGCGACGCTCTGAATCGTCGAGATCGCTCCACTCTTCCATCTGGCCCTCAGCCTGCTCGATCCAGATGGGGTACGAGTCTTCATCGCGCGCCACAGACTTTGCCCCCGAGAACACTCGAAGTTTACGGTAGCCTTGACTTAGCCCGCATCGCGCTAGAGAGGCTGAGAGCAGGGGGAGGTCATGCATGGAGGTAGGATGGGGAAATGAACTAGTGTGTTGGGGGAGGTCATGCAGGGGGGTAGGATGGGGAGTGGAGATGGTGGGTTTGGGGTTGAGGGGGGAAAACATGTGAGTAGGTTGTGGGGGTTGGCTAGTGGGTGTGGGTTCGAGGAGGGATAGGTTAGGGCTCGAAATCAAGTTTAACAAAGAAGCCTCCTCTCTCAGATTTGGATTTCCCTGCTCATTTTGCTTCTCCCTTGTTTCTCTTACGCTAGTTCTAGAAACCTTGAGAGGAGTTTCTAACCTAACAACAGCACATGTTGTCCCACCCTGAATCGTGATTTCGGGGGGAAGGGAGAGCGTATCTACCCGCTCGCTCGTCTCACACAAAAATAGTGTCTTTGAGAGGGCTACATCATCCCGCCTAAAGATATTAATACTTGCGGGAAATCTATCAAAAAGGGCGCGCCCAAAATCGTCTAACTCTACAGAACTTAAACTACACGCAAGAAGGAAGGCGTTTGTTATGGGTACCTCCTCTTTCTTGCACCAATCTTGACCAATCTGCCTAAAATCTGCCATTGCTTCACTTTCTTTACGAGTGTTGACTCTTTGTTCAATATAACCAAAAATACTACAATATAATTTATACGAATTTAATTAATCAATTACTAATTCAATTACAATTCAAACAAAGAAATGTAATAGATTACAAATTTATAGCTCTCCCGGACAAGCCCCCAATTTATGTAACCCGTGTGTCACACGTCCCTGGTTCATAAATAAAAGAATCACACTTTGGACCAAATCTTAAAGAAATAATCCGGCAATGCCTTTATAAGCTTGTTCGTCAATTAAGGCAATTCAAAATAGTATAATCATAATCAATGATCACACACACACACACATAATGCATATAGACATATATATATATATATACTAAAACTTAAACTTATACTTGGATCCTTTTTAAATAAACAACAAAGTTATAATTATCCTACAGCCGGCACTTAAAGCTTATTATCTTAAATTTAAAGTTCTCGCGATTTTAAAGTTCTATTTTATTTAGTTCCGCGCTATTCGTAGCTGGAAGATAACTGGTATGTAGAAAGAAGGGATGGTTGCAAATGTCGCGCAGCCGAAGTGAAGTTTATCAGACCCAGTCTGATGTCTGCATCGTTAAAGATGGACTATACAAAAAAAATAGAATACAAAGCTTTCTCTAGTACAATACAACATACTAAATTATAACTACAGTACATAATTTATCGAGATATTTAATGCAATCATTTAGCATTTAAACCCTATAGGTTTTCTCAATAAAAAGTAATCCCAATTTGGCTTTTTATCTTATTTACTTATCAAGATCAACATAATGTTAGTAAATATATAATAACGCATGCAATAGTCTATATGGTCAGAATACATTCCATCCAACAAAGTTTTAGTGTCAATCACATTATAAGCCCGTAATGCTGCCGCAACACAAATAGTGAGCTTGTGGCTATCTGAGCGACCTGAACAGCATTACTTGATTCGGAGTTCCGCAAAAAGATCAACTTTAAGACAGGAATAATAATCGTATCATTATTATTCTAATAATCACTATAATATATATAGTGCTATCATCTATATCGCAATTTGGATTAAATAGTGCATCCACGCGCAGCTCAACTCTCCTGGAATAAACTGTACCAGTGACCATGTACACTATAAATAGGGTGTTAGTAAACATAATATCATCATTCGCATCCATCCTACTCAGTCTGCATATTATGACTTACTCCCTCAGCCCTGTAATGCCTGGGCACCAAAACTATTTATAGCACAAGGGGTGTTTCCCCGACATAATAATCCATGACCTCAGTATCGGGTCAAGCCTTAAAGTGCGCCAATTCTAATAAAAATCACTCTATTTACAATATAATAAGCAGCTTTAATTTGCTTATTCAGCCTAACACATTCATAGCACAATTTTCGTGAAACAATCAAGTTCACATATACATCTGTACGCAAATCTAAATGCTCGTCAGACATAATCTATTAAAGTTATGACTCTCATCAAACATTCACTCCAAACAAGAGTTATCAAACAAGAATTGTATGTATATTGGAATTCTTGACTAACACTTCATTGAAAGTAAATTATAAAAGACTTATTCTACATGCAATTAAATAGACATAATGCATATAGTTATTCATATTACTTCTCAACAAACACATTCACACATTCTGAATGTATACAAAACAAAATGATATGGCTTACCTATACAAAAGAGCCAACACTTGTTCATTCTTCTGGGATCGTCTCAAATAGTGACTATAATCATGTGACATCAATGTCTAACAACTCCAATTATATCGGGCTTCGAGGATAAGAATTTACTTCACTTTCCTCACACCAACGTTGTAATATTCAACTCCAAAACTAAATCAATCAAGTTCTATAAACTGGAGTTTCATATAATAGAGTCACAAGAGAGGATTTTAAACAAATAAATCCTTTTTAAAACTTTAGAGCACACAATCCATCACTTAAAAAGAATGTCCAAACATGTAGTGAAGTAATGGCAGGTAGAAGGCAAATGGTGGTGAGCCCACTAAATCATATAGTTTTGTTAAACGTTACAAAACTTTTCAACACACAAAAGTATATTTAACGTGCCTGACTAATCGGGAATTATCATCCCAAACTAATGTTAATGTCACCTCATCTCATTGGTCCCTTCTTTAATACATTGATAGAAGGGGCAATATCATTGGAGAATGGTCACTCCTTTGGGTGACCATAGTAAGGGGGGGATTTCAATAGGAGCCATGGTCAACATCAGACCAGTCCTATGAACAAAGGAATCCATTTAAAAGAGCATGGACCTACATGTACCAGCACATTTATGAACATAACAAATAAATCACGGGCTAAGGGCAGATCCACTTAAAGAGAATGTGTGGTGCCTACTGAATACACTCAAGGCAAACCACTTGTGAGTGAATATAATATATATATATCCAAATTTAGGGTATCGATGTTGCAATAATGTTTCAATGTAATATGTTAAAACACAACAATAATCTTACCACTATATTCTCACATCAAATAGTGTTCAACCTTTAATACACTTATCATACAGATTAATCATAACACACTTGTATATTACGATCAAGATTACTGTATCAACTCTTCAAAATCGAATCAATTATCAGTGTTTCTGCAACTATAAACAACAATATCAAAAGTATATGCACAACGTACGTGTACATGTATGTATTTAAAGTAATAACGTATAAAGCAAAGTACATTATAATACACTAAACTACAAAGTTCATATCTCATCAGATAGCAAACATAGTATGCTACCTTTAAAATAATAATACACATGTACCCTACCAGTAAGTGTAGGGGTCTAACATCAATAAACTTGGCCATGAAAGAGTTTCTTCCTAGCCAAACAAATGGTCCCTTCTTGCTCTATAGTCCATAATGTAACAAAAGGGGGGCACTCATTGTGTCATTTCCACTAGACCTTAATTAATCCCTGTACATTAATCTAAAGCAAAATATTAAATGTATGACAGAATGACCATGCTGTTTAGAGACCAACAAATTTAAGATGGAAAGCAAAGAAACAGGAGAGGGGGAAGAGAAACAAAAAAATAGGCGAAGAGAAATATGAGGGGGGGGGGGGGGAATAGATGGGGATGGGGAGGGGTCGCTGACCTGCAGCAGCAAGCCATATAATATGTATGAGGTATGTCCAGTAACCTGAATTTTAAGGGGGTTACATATGATTATTCTAACTTTATGTTTTTAAAACCTGTACAGATATGTGATATTCTTAAAAATAATTTAAAAGCTGATAAAAGTCCAGGCTATGATGACATTAGTATTAGTATCATAAAAAGGTGCATTATTCTTACTGTGAAACCATTGTGCAATTATATTTTAATGCATCTATTTAAGATGTTGTGTTTCCAAACTGCCTAAAAATAGCAAACATTATTCATATTCATCAGGGGGTTAGCAAGGATACTTTTACTAACTATATAGACCAATTTCTTTGTTATGTGTCTTTTCTAAAATATTTGAAAAATTGATTTATAAACAATTGATGGATTATTTTATAAAGAAGGATATTCTATATATGAAACAATATGTTTTTTGACAAGGACATTTCTCTTACATGGCTATAATGATAATTACAAATACAATATCAGACGATTTTGAAAAAAAGAAAATATTACTTAGATTGTTTTTAGACCTTTGATTGCATTGATCATAGTATATTAATTTAGAAAATGGAATTCATGCTATAAGAGGCATTGTCCTGAATTGGTTTTTAAGCTATCTATGTAATCGAGTGCAATATGTGTCTATTGGAAATTAATCGCCAAGTTATCGTGATGTTACTATTGGCCTACCACAGGGTTCTGTATTGGGGCCCTTATTATTTATTTTATATATGAATGATTTACAAAATGCTAGTACCATTCCTCAAACAATTGTGTTTGCAGATGAAACCAATATCTTGTTCCGGAACGCTTTCGGATACCGTAATATATACTCCGCAAAAAAAGAAACTGGACACTTGTATAAGACCAAATATTTCATATTCATATACGATAAAATATATGGTATTGTATATCAAATTAAAGATAAAACGACCTTCTTCAATATTGGCATGAAATCCAGATAAAAATTATTCATGCATGACTTGTCACGGTCAATTAACCACAGCAAGGTCTGTTTTCAAAAATAGCAAAAATGGAACATCCACTCAACCATATAAATGTTGATAAGCATAATCTAAAACGCTATATTCATGACATGGCATAATTTTTCAATACAAATGTGACCTTGTCTATCTTCATCTCAATAACAAGTATAAATGAAGACAAATTGTGAACGTTATAGGTTTAATTTTCATCCAATTAACAAAATGGGGAATTCCATGGCAAAGGTTTATTAGTCGAAGCCACAGTTTGTGCCCGTATTTCAGCATGAAAAATGGTATAAATTCTTCTCAAGAATTCTACCGTAGTCCAAAGATCTTCAAAACCTGATGTCACCATTGGTCAAACAGTTGGGCAGTCTTTAACATGACATTTCTCTAGGTAACTATGTTTAAAATTGCAGAGGACACACTTACACAGACAAGCTTCATGCCTCTAGTACAGACCAGTATGATGATGCTCTCATAACCTGGCCCTGTTTTATTGAAAAATTTGTATTTTCAGAGTTTTTTAATAACAATAAAGTTAAATAATGTCATAATTTACTTGCCCCGCACAACGTGTTTTAAGTGAAACGCTTACTATCATCCTGATCATTTCAGTCGAATGGTGTGGTCCTCCATTGTATTTGCTATTTTTGAAAACAGACCTTGCTATAGTTAATTGACCATGGCATCTCATGCATGAAAGATTACACCTTTAATATATACCCTGCATGCATAGGACTAAATTCCCTTTAATTTGATATATGATAATCTACACTTTATCGTACATTAATATGAAATATTTCAACTTATACAAGTGTCCAGTTTCTTTTTTTGAAGAGTATATATCTCTATAATTAGGAATAAATATGTACAATAAAAACCTACTAGTATTTTCTTATTCTGCTACCATTAATCAAGCATCGCGGTACAAAAGATACCTAAAGGCTCCAAGTGTGTTTTGTTGAATTTGGCAATGTTAGTGGAAGACTGTAATCTCGGGAAAATTGTTAAATTTGTTACCTGGATTACACTTACAAGGGATACTCACAGTTATACGTGAATAATACATTAATACCTTTTAGTTTAGATATATATAGAGAAATATGAGTATTTTGCATGATACTGTTTTAAATAATACAGTATCGAAATATGCAAAACAGCATTAAGTATTCAACTAACTTATTAACATTACATAATTATATAGATTTAAACTACACTTGCAAAGATATATTGCAATATTCAGAATCATACCATCAATAAACGAAATATTCCAAACATGCAATTGTTACAGCTGTAATTTATTACAAAGCAGTGTCAGTAGTGGGTACAGATATTAATATAACTGAAAATGAATGTTCTAATGCTGAGCAGACTTAAACCTTTACAGCAATATGATATTGTATGCGGTAAATTATTATTTTGCGGGAGATTTTTTAATTCATACTTCATGATTTTTTGTTAAATAATCAATAGGTAGTAATGTAGGAGTCACTAGATGAATGGAATATAGAATAAAGCCTACATATGATGAGCTATACAGTTTAATAAGTAAGCGTTCATTTGATACACACATTTGTAATCCTTAAACTTTTCTTTTTGAAGATATTAACGCTTTTACCAAGAATTAAAAAATGTATCGGTCAAGATTGGGCCCCCATGCAGTCCGTACAGGAAACCATTCTGATTTGGCTGTAACCATTCAGGATAGCATTCTGAAAGTTCTTTAAAATTTGTTCAGAAAGGTTTTTAGGTTTTGAACAAAACTAAGAAAATGGTAGCAAATAAACTCAAAATGTAACGGCGCCACCCAATTTTTAGGCGAGGTCATGACGCATGACCATATCCATTTTTCCTATTCTACATTATGTACATTTCATTATCAAGATGTGAAATAAAACATGTTTTCCCTTCTATTATGATTATGGTAAGTAAAATCAGATAGTTATAGTTCATATTCTTATGTATTTTATTGTTTTTAATTTGTTATTTGTTTTATTTTGTTATTATTTGTTTCATTTATATCATTTGAACGACTTTTAAACATAACACTGAATTGCTCCCTGGGTAATTTTCTTGTTAGAATATGGTACGGAACTCGTTGTCTTACTGCCACTGTTATTGACGCCCTAGTCGTAGGGTACACAAACCACTAGCAGAACGCTCTGCACACAGATACTGCGGTTATCTTTCGATTTCGGTAAGAAAGTCGCGCACGTTTCTTGGGAAAATTATTTTTAAATTACACTAATAATAGGAAATATCCACTAATCTGAAATCAATCAAGTTAGTGGTTTGATTATTTACTTCTAGTTATATGAAATACATGCGTTTGGTATGTATCTATTGAGGTTTTTTTGGTCTTATTCGTGACCATGTACGAATCTTCGTCGCCATTTCGGGGGGTTTGGGATGACCTTTGGCTGGTGTTGACTGAACACTTACAATACAAAGATTTATTTTGGTTTTTGTATGATCGTTTTTAACAGATTCGTGACCCTTTTAAAATCTGCATGCCAGTGTTAAGGCTGAAATTGTAGGCGAATGTTTACACTTACCATGCTTACGCCGACACCACACTTGAAGATACCCAATGTGTATTTCTGTAATCTGTACTATATACTTATGTGTTTGTGTAATAAATGCGGTTGCATGAAAAGAGAAAGCACAAGACAATTAGTGGATTATACTGAACAAGAGTTATATAATGATGTTTATTAAGGATAAGGTAATGGTTTATTCAAAACAAGCATCAAGAGAAACCAATATCAAGTCAGCATTCACCCCAAAATGATTATGATTTAAGAAATGAAAGGTTTCTGTTTATTTTGTAATATTTTTGGAAATAAAATAACCACGTCATTTGTATGTTTTTGTTTTTGTCGAATTATGTATTCAATTATATTTTGTTGGCAATTACATTCAGGCAGAGCAAGACATCGGACAAATTTGTATAATTGTATGCAAGTTGGCAATTATGTCATCATATACTATGTTACAGGAACTACGTTGTCCATATCATCAAAATCCAATTAGAAATATAGCGGTTCCGTCATACCTTGTTGTATTTGTATCAGCAATAAAATCATGGGACAGGTTAAGGTTTTTTCGAATTTCCATTTTGTTAAAACAATATTTACGATTGAAGCGAATGAAGTGAAGATGATAAATTATCCACTGGACCGCGAAACCCGTGTACAAAGTGAGTGCAACGAGTTCGTGAATATCACTCTGCATTTATTTTGTATTACTCGGCCATAAACGTCCATTTAACTTGAAATGTTCACACAACACTTAGTATATATATATCAGATAACAACAATATACATTGTATAAACCACTCATCACTTTTTGCACATGTCAACAAAGTTGCTAGATTCCTTTTTAATTTTTTTTTTCTGACTCAGGATGTTTTTCTTGATATGCCTATAAGTATTACTGAGGGCCTACTTTCCTGGATAACTAACATACACTTTATATTGGTTATTGTCACGAGTTTAACGGTGGTGCTCCTAATGCCCACCGACGTACTCTGTTACGCTCCTGCTCACTGCAACAAAATAATAGAAACAGTCAGACTCTGCGATTATAATACAATAAGTGTAGGGTCTTTATTCATTCTACTAACAAGCTGTGAGTTATAAGAGAGTGGCATTAAATTCCACTCAATGAGCTGCATCGATATACATGTAAGTCATATGTTACTTCGATGATTGTAACTTCGTGCTGTACACAAAACTGGACTGCAAGACTTAGTGCTCCAATGTCAACTGACCGCTGGTGTCCACCAGCTAACTCCCCCAACCACTCTTCCACTGCTGACAGTGCAGTCATATTTCCCTTCCCCTCCCCAGCAACACTATTAACCAACCATAGCTCCTGATATATAATACATTTGCATAAAGAAAAAATTTAAAGATTTAATTTCTCTCACCTAATTTAACACGAGCTAGCAAGACCACAATATAATTACATCCTCGATGTCATGTTTATCAATGAATGCAAAGTCAAGTGGGCGTGGCATAAGTACGGCTGGTCGGCCATCTTTAAAAGTCAATTGCCACTCAAAGAAATCTTAGTACAATGCATAATTAAAACGATTCAAATCTTCAAAATACAAATTCACTTCTCAATTTGTGCCTCATAAACTTCCAAGCAAACCTCAGTACACTGAACAATTTGAATGTAAACCTTAATATAAAGTACACTGACCAGACGGCCTCAACAAAATGCTATGAGTTAATACACGTAACCGCGCTGACTATGTATGGTACAACGCATCTACCTATTCTGTATACATACTAAGCATAAAGCAAAATAACTTTATAAGACCGCTACAACTTCAAGTAAGATTTATCTAACATGCATATGAAATTATTCTACATACCTAACAACACGTGAATCGGCTTCTCCTGTTACATCGAGAGCAGAGAGACAGGACAAACACCTCGAATGAAAGTTGGTAGAGGAATAAATTCAAGCTTCCCGGCCTCTCCATCCACCCACTATAATACTAGTCCCAGAAGCAACCTGATTACCCGAGATTAATCAGCCCCTCAAATCTTCAGAGGTAGCCTCCATTAGATAGATTGAATGTAATCACACACAAAATCCCTCTATAGCTTGAGACTACTACACATTCCAAACTACAGACCTACTTTTAATACAATGTAAAGATATTACAAAATGAAGTGTCTCACTGCATACATGGCTGCACTGCAAACAAAGCTAGTGCATGCCAAGCTACGGACCTACTTTTAATACAGAGCAAAGATATTACTGAGTGAAGCGTCTCACTACATACTTGGCTGCCCTGCAATCAGACCTAGTGCATACCAGAGTACATCTAAGATATTTTCACCTGTTCTAAACAATGTACAGACCTCAGAGAAACTAACAAGTTATCATAACAAGTCTGTGCAGCTTATTGTTCCTCTGCTCAACTATCTCAAACAGCTATTTAAATAAACATTCAAGTAATTTAAAGGCACGCTAAGCTTCTGAGCAATAAAACCAAATTTCAGCTCTACATTTGCAACAACAAAAATCTTGTCCCCTACAGTAACTAATTGTATTGCCTGTCAACATTATTTTCAAAGTGTTTCTGCTTAAGTTCACTTCAAAGTTTAACCGATATTAGCGCTCAGTTATATCTAAAATACTTACTGTTTTTGAATTTCGGCTTCTTCTTGGATATTATCAGTCTGCCAAGTCACCCCTTCTTGCCTCCCCTCCCTGTTCGTCTCCATGGCGGCTCACACTTATTGGCATGCTTATTGCATACAAATTTCACCAGCGTCTGCTAACTTTTTCCATTTCACTTTTCTTACTCCAGCTCCGTTTCAGAATTCAACTCCATGATGTGACCCGGACTCGCTCCGTTGGCTGTCGATGTCGGCATGGTCTCCGCGAAGTTTTCGTCGTTTCGTACAGAAGCACTGCGGTGTGGTTGTGCGTTCGATTCATGTACCTCTGCTGTTATCACCCGGTTTTGTTGTGGCGCCACTTCGCTACTTCTAGATTCGAACTCCCGCGTTACGTAGTCACGTGGTCCCAGGGGCGCGCCGTTTCGTCCTCCTCCATTCTTCGCGCGGGGGGTCTCGTTCCCGTTGATGGATCTTTCACTGCTTCCTTTCGGTACCCCTCCTTTCCCCGGATTCCATCCTTGGGCTCCATGTAGATTCTCCACAAACTTTTCCTGCTGCCCCTTCTTCAGCCAAACATGGTCGACGAATAGTTTCGTAGGCTCGCTTCTTGAGAAGAAGGCTAATTTTCCAGCCTTCCGCGCAGCCTTTAGTGCTGGTAATTGTCCATTTCGCTGGTCCCTTACCCTCTTAGGCAAGTCATCTGCGATGATAAGCTTGTCGCTATTTCCCTTCAGATTGTTTGCATGTGCCTGAATCAGGACTTTATCGGCGTAGCGTAGGTAGCGTACTTTAATTGGGCGTTTCGCAGCTTTCATTGCTTGGATTCGATGTGCTCTTTGATGTTCAATTTGTCTTGCCCTCTCAGGCGAGATTTTCAACTTTTCAATGTACAGTTCCCTCAACATCTTTTCCACGTCTTCCTCTTGACCTTTTTCTTTCTCTTTCACACCAAAAAATACGAGATTTTCTCTGGCCATGTAGCTTGATAAACGGTCCACTTCATCGTGCATTTCCGTTTCTTTCTTTTCCACTCTCCCCTCCAAATCCGCCACTTTACTTTTCAGTTCCTCGATCTCGTGATTCTGAAACTAGATTGCTTTCTTGAGATCATCCACGCTTGTTTCTATTTCTTTTGCATGTCCGGCGAATAAATTTTTAAAGCGATTTAGTCTTTCGTTTATCTGCGACGTCTGAGATTCAATTAGCGAGCGGATTGATACAAAATCAGAAGATTCTGGGCTCGAGGGTGCATCGGAACGTGGTCGTTTTCCCGCTTTTTTTTATTGCACCAGAAGATTTTGTTGCGATTCTCGACGCTGCAATTCTCGACATTTTTGCGGACTGGACGGGAGCTGAGGAGGAGACCCCGAAAAACACGTCTTTACTCCACGAACATCTGCGCGTTATTCTTGTTATCATTTAAAAAGAGCAATTACAACGTAAGAGGGCGCTCTCTAAACACTCATCGGTTTCAACCATTTTGAATAAAATATTGTGCATGTGATGCTTTGTTGAAATAGTGATTAGATAGAGAAATAACCAACAACTATTTAAATACCTATTTTGTAACTTTTTGAAAAGAGGAAGCATTTCTTTGAATTGTTAACGGCTGGTTCAAAATTCTCTAATAAACCTGGGGCTCCAGGTTTATTACAAATTGTTATATTTATGGATATTTCAGCCGTCTCTGAACCGATTTTGATCAAACAAAGATGATTTTATTATTTAAATATTATGCTCTTTCAAATTTTACACTCAGTTTTTCATTACCTCACACAAAAAAAAAGTAGTCTAGCGCCCTCTCTACCAAAACTCAACTATCCCTTAAATAGTTGTTGATGATCTCTCTATTTAATCATTATTTTAACAAACCATCACATGCATAATTTGGTATGAAAAATTGGTTGAAACCAATGCTTTTTTAGAGAGCGCCCTTTTGTGTTTGTATTGCTCTTTTCGAATGATAACATGCATTTTACTTAGTCATTTGTAAGTGTGTATACCTTTCGAGCATGGTGGAGTTATATCTATTAGTTTGCAATGTTACTGTTTCTTTGGTTACTAAAGTTCAGCCTAGCCAAAACTGTAATACCCCTTTAAAGGGACAGTCCCTCTTTTACAAAACGTCTGAACAGTTTCCAGTTGAAGGATGGGGATTAATGAAACACACACAAACAAAATCATATCGAACAGCCTTATAATTTGGATTCTACGAATGAAAAACGAATGCGTCCCTCCATCAGACTATATATCGGTCAATAAAAGAGTGTAACTGATTTAGCATAATATTACAACTATATTGTACTTATTCTTGTAAAGGCATTGTGAAGCCGACATTTGTAAAGGTATGTCACGTACAAAAATCTCAAAAATGAAGAATATGTAATTAAATGCTGATAGTTTAAGCAAGGTTTGGTTATTTTGCCTTGTGTGCGGTTATGCTATTCTTATTTGTATGCGGGTCACGTAGCTAGCGCGGGTTACGGAGGGGTCACGCATAGCGTTGTGGTACTTCGTGGAATTCTTGTACGAACTTCCTCACTGGGTGAATATATTATAATGCACAATTAATTGTTGGACGACGGTTTATTAGTTTTAGGTCTATAACTCCACGAAAAAGAGATTTCAAGCCCTAATTTTTTTCAGGGATGCTATTAAATGACATTTCCTTTCAGATAAGACAATAACCTCGCAACTTCTGAAATTTGGCTTGCAAAAGAGGGAATGTCCCTTTAAGGAAAATAGTACATTTACAATGAAAATTAACATGGTCTTAGAAAATAGCAAACTAATAATTTTTACATTGTCAGGATTAAAGTAAAAACAAACACATTTATGACAATCACTAAGTCCTAGAAAATAATTTTAAAAAGCCGAGAAAGAACATATACAATACACATGGAAAATGAGTTTAAATTGATATTCTACTTTTTCTATATTTGTTCAGGAAAATGGATTTTAAGTAGTGCTCAGCTCAAAATAGGTATAATTAGGCTTTAAATCTTGAAACGATAGGGGACAAATATTTCGTTTTAAATATCATTCGATCAGGGTGCAGTCCCTAGCCCCTTGACTCATAGCCAATGGTTGGTCACATCATACCTCTACTCTTCTTGTCATGTTACCTATTTAAACTTTTGAACACCCCCATACCAAAACAAATAGTCATACACGCTAGTTGTTATCCCATAGAAACACTTTTTGTGAAGACCCTTTTGATCTAAAAGGAAACGCCATATTTACTATCCACTGCATCGTCGTACGCTACGTAATCGTTCAGTATAAAATATAGATATTTGTTTTGCCGATGATTATTGTAAACTGATTATGTTTTTCTCTTTTATAATACTCCCTAGAAACCAATCAATACAAGATGCCGATATCGTTGTGTGCCTGGCGGGTAAGGATAGGGACGTTCATCCTTCGACCACGGCCGGTTCTCGCTTCACCAGAGGTAGATCCGGAGGAAGTTGAAATGGCGCTGCTGTCACAACGGGCAGGTCGGTCTGAGACACCACATCTTTCATCACATCACACCACCTCTTTCACTGAGAAGAAAGTGGCATTAACACGTGATATATGTAAACACAGACCCTCAGCAAGGAAGTGTAAATCACGGTTTACCGTAGACCTATCGAACCCAGAACACTTGAAACAATCACGGAATGACAATGGCCATACAGAGCGCCCGGTTTGTCCCTTGTCAAACACAGGCGATAGAACATGCCAGCTGTGCACGTCTTCTTCGAGCTCAATGCGGCAACCTTCTAGAATGTTTGATAAGTGTGGTGTACAGTCGACGATCGGCACTACCTTGCAACGGAGCACAACACTTGTAGACACTTGTGTGAAAATGATGAAGGTAACGTAAAATTGCCTGCCAAAACTTTTTTTTTTTCCCCCTTTTAAACTCCATCTTAAGTTAGACTTGGAGGGTGAACATGTAGGGGATTACATAATGTACAAGCTTTTTACTAGTCCGCTTAATCATATTCATGATAAATACGTGATTCATATTGAAGTTACTTCCCTTTTTCCGATGATAGTTTATTTTGCATTTGCATGATTGTTTCGTCTATTATGCATAAGAAAATGACAAAGCTTGGAACCCTATTACTTTTGACGCTATGCTGTGACTTTGATTACTTGATTGTTTATGTTTTGAATCATCAAATTCATTTATTAATCTATTCAAGGTGTCATGTGTCAGGTTATTTTTACCAATATTTCGTACATTTGATAATGCATTTTTTTTGTCAGAGTAAAACGTGTCCGTGTCCGGTGTCACAGTAAAATGGATCCATATTAAAAAAAAAGCTTGCTAGCTAAGTCTTTGTTTGTTGATTTCGTTGTTGTTGTTGTTGTTTTTCCCGTTATCAAAATGTTGGCGTTGGATATAATTTAGAACATGTTACGTCCAACAACACTTCTTTTATATAATTTGTATTTGTGTTTTATAAGTATTATTATTATTATCATTATTACTATTATTATACATACATGTTCAAATATAAAAAATACTACAAATATTACCACTGCACTGATTATCTCAAACTACAATCCGCTGCTTAGTGTCATAATCTTGTCAACCCGCCTTGGTACATTTTGCAGACTTCTCGGCACATGGCCTAAGCCACTGGTATACACAAATGATAGACAGGGGTGCATGGTGCAATAATAATTAATTCGAAACATTAAATATATATTAAAAGTAATTATAATAAGAAACACACATATATGGTATAACAACTTTCGTTTTGAGTTTAATTTTTTAATAAGCAAAACCCATCACCCCATCACCAAAGTAAGTCTTGATGATGTGGCTATATACTGGGTGACGGACCCATGGTCATTTAGTTCCCAGCTAGCGTTAAAGATGACATCTATATTGGCCATAATAATTGATCAATATTGTTGAATGAAGTATCTACAAAAGACTTGTGTGGTAAAATCCGAACCTAAGCATGGTTGTATGCAGAAATATCAGAACAAAATCCAATGGCAGCCCGTGAAATTTATAAATCCACCTCCCGTTCCCACTTCTCCGCGCCGCAAGCGCTGGGCTGGAGACAAACCAGCATACGGGCCGCATACCGGAAAGTATTATGTTGACCACGTGGACTTTTGCACGTAGCGTATACGCGAATCTGCGTTGGCGATATCGATTTAATTTAAATAAGTTTGATAATTTTGCCAATATATCAATTAGTAGGCGGTTTCCTTGCCCAATATTTGAAATCCCATGTTAGTAACATTTAAATCTTTCACATGGTTGGTAATATTAGGGGACATTTCATTTTTTATGTTTTTGTTTTGTTTTGTGTGGGGCGTTTCCCACTACTGTCGTTTCCCTTTAACGGATGTCGCAAAAAAAAAGAAAAAAAAACTGCCAATCCCGATGGTTCATAGTCGTACCTTTGTACAACGATTTATAAAGGAAGACGACTCAGAATGCAGCTTCGACATCCTGTAGTTATTGCATCATAGGCGTAGGAGGGGTGGAGGCTGCAGCCCCCCCCCCCCCTCCCCCTCCCCAGGACTTTTGAAAACGTAAATTTTCGGGCAAAAATCACCTGAAATTCCTCCAAAAACATGTCCTATTCAATAATAATAATAAGGTATTTATAACGCGCATATCACATATGTCTCTATGCGCTGTAAGAAATTGAAGTAGAAGAAAGAAAGGTTCAGCATACTATACTGCGTATTAATTACTATATATCTAGTACAACTGAAAGGTGCTATCCCAGAGAGTGTACATGTACATACAATAACATAAAAGGAAATCAAATACAGCATGTTCTGTGACTAATCTAGCCCTACCGGGGACAGGTGCCTGATCTCATTGCCCTGTTTACCCGGCAGCAGTTACCCAAAGGCAAGTCTAACCAAGCATAGCATTCACAAGGGCTCTAATAAGACGTATAGGCATAAGCCTAACCCTAACAGCCATGCTGCCTTCACTTCCTATTCCCAAAGTTCACACTCCCAAAACAACACCTTTCACTGTATCACAACTAATCATTATAAAGTGTATATACCATTGATATAAGTATACATTTTTAATTACACAAACATTGAATATTAAGGAAAGTAACAATCATGGAACAAGTGGGTTTTCAAGCTTGTCATAAACTGTAACAATGTCCTAGATTGTTTAATGTGATTTGGTGTTCTGTTCCACAATTCTGCACTTGCAGCTTGAAAGGAACGAGCACTAGATGATTTAGTGAATGTTTTAGGAACAATTAAAACAGAGTTATCCTGACATGCCTGAGAACGCAAAGTTCTGCTTGGTTTATATTCTACAATCAATTCCATTAAATACGCTGGTGTCATATTGTGAAGACACTTATACGTAAGTACAAGAATTTTAAACTCAATACGAGCTTTGACAGGTAACCAATGTAATCTTCTTAAAATAGGAGTAATGTGCTCATTTACTCGAGACCTAGATACTAGCCGAGCTGCAGAGTTTTGTATCTTTTGAAGGCGGTTCAACTGAGTATCCGGTAAATTATAGAAAATATTATTACAATAATCAAGATAACATGAAATAAAAGCATGTACAAGTTTAACAGTCATATTTTCATTCAAGTATTGTCTAATTTCACCAATTCTTTACAATGATAATGAGGCACATTGACAGACTTTACTAATATGATTAAAGGGGTAGTACAGTTTTGGTAAGGCTGAATTTTAGTAACCAAACCTGGACAGTAACATTATAAACTAATAGTTATAACTCCACAATGCTCGAAAGGTATACAAAATTACAAACGACTAAAAGTAAAAAGCCCATTATCATTCAAAAAGAGCCATTAATACACAAGAGGGCGCTCTCTAAAAAGGCATTGGTTTTAACCATTTTTCATACAAAATTATGCATGTGATGTTTTATTGAAATCATGATTAAAGGGATCTAGTAACTTTGTTGACATGTGCAAAAAGTGATGAATGGATGATGCAATGTACATTGTTGTTATCTCATATATCCACAGGGTATTGTGTGAAAATTCCAAGTCAAATGAACATTGTATGGCCAAGTTATGAGCGAAAATGGAAAGTGATATTCAATAACTCACTGCACTCACTTTGTACACGGATGAAAAACTCGCCCGGAGTTTTTCTTATCTGAATACTTCAATCATACATATCTTTTTAACGAAAGGGAAATTTGAAAAACCGAAACCTGTCCCATGATTTTATTGTTAATACGAATACAACAAGGTATAAGGGAACCGCTAGAATTAGAATTTTATTCTGAGGATTTGGACAATGTTACTAAGTCCCTTTAAATAGAGAGATCATCAACAACTAATTAAAAAACGCTTTTGAACATTTTTGAAAAAGTGTATGCATTTTTTGAAAAATTCATCTAATTATTTGGGCCCCAAATTATTATAAGATCAGATATATTTATTGATATTTCAGCCGTTTCTGGACCGATTTCGACCAAATAAAGGTTATTCTGCCATTAAAATTGCATGTTCTCTCAAATTCAACACTCAGTTGTTCATTACCTCACAAAACAATTGTGATGCGCAGCGCCCTCTCTACCAAAACTAAACTACCCCTTTAACCATTAACAAACTCTTATCAAACATAACCCCAAGATTACGAATGCAATCTACCTTATTCAACGTTTTATCATTGAACGCTACATCAAGAGATGCAGTGTGTCGATAACGGGAGGATACATGAATTATTTCAGTCTTTCTTTCATTTAAAAACAACATATTTAATGAAGACCAATCTTGAATATGTTGTAAACATTGCTCAATAATTGAAATGGCAGATGTTGCTTCTAAAGACTTAAAAACAACATAAATTTGAGTATCATCTGCATATATCATACGAGATACTCCATGACTAGAAATAATATCCTCTAATGGTGAAACATGAAGCGAAAAAGCAAGTGGTCCAAACACAGACCCCTGCGGAACACCTTCCTTTGGGTAGCTAACATTAGAAACACATGATTTGACAAAAACAGATTGGGATCTGTCTAAAAAGTATGATTTCACCCATGCTAGGGCCGAACCATCCAGTCCAAACCTGTCTTGTAGGCGCTGAAAAAGAATGTTGTGATTGATCGTATCGAAAGCGGCCGAATAATCAAGAAGAACAACTATGGCCTCTTCTCCTCTGTCAACACTGAGAAGCAGGTCATTGTTGACACGTACTAGAGCCGTTTCACAACTATAATGAGTTCGATATGCAGACTGCATTGTGGCAAACAGAGAATTAGCACGTAAGTATTCCTGAAGCTGAAACACAGCAGCACGCTCTAAAACCTTTGACAAAAATGACAAATTTGCAGCAGGTCGATAATTTGACAAATCATCTGGATTCAGCTTTGCACCCTTTATCAAGGGCAGAACATATGAGTGCTTCATATCACATGGAAAATATCCATATTCAAATGACAAATTTATTATTTGTGTAATTATCGGTGCTATTTCATCCAAACAACGTTTTAAAAGAAAAGTCGGTATTGGATCAGAACGACAACTGGTAGGTTTAGAATTCACAATAATTTGCTTCACAGCCTCAATGGATATTGAAACAAATTTAATGAATTCTGAACTACATGATTGAGATGTGTCTACAAAAGTATCACTTAAAGATGGATTAATGTTATCTAAAACAAATCTAAGCTTGTTGCTGACAAATTGCGAAAATTTATCAGCTACAGAGTCACCGCCCTCATCATTGTCTGTACTTGGGAGGACCACAGACGCCTTTGCAGTACACATCTTATTAATAATTTGAAACCATTGCTTGGTATTAACGGATGAATGAAGTCTATCCTGATGATAGATACTTTTTGACTCGAGTAAAAGTTCATTGTATCGTCTGGACACCTGCTGAAAGATATCACGATCCACCTCAAGACAAGATTTCCGCCATTTTCTCTCTGAGCGACGAACCTTCCGTTTCATATCGTGAAGTGATTCATTGTACCAGGAAGCATTTGGACGACATGTTATAGAACGTCTAATTATTGGTGCATGCTGATCAAGGATAGAAGTTAGCACACTATTGTACTGCTTAACCAACTCATCAATGTCAGATGCAGGGAAAGTAAAAAACTCTGATGCAAGAATATCAGAACGAAAAACTTTGATGTCAATGGCATTAATCTTGCGCATAGCTATGTCTAATTTAACTAACTCCGGTTTATTAATTGAAAGAGTGCATATGACTGCAGCATGGTCTGATGGCAAATAATGTGTTGTGGATATATTAGTAATGAACGAATCAAATCTACGTGTGAGAATAAGATCTAGGGTATGACCCTCACGATGTGTAGATACGGTAACATGTTGCTTCAAACCAAATGTATCTACAATATCAAGGAAGGCTAAAGCTTCACGATTAGACAAATCATCAACATGAAAATTGAAATCTCCGACTATAAGGAGACTATTTTTCTCAGTTGCAAGTTGTTCTAAAAGAGAGCCAAATTCCTGAATAAAGGGTTGAAATATAGATTTACGGTCTCTTGTTCGTTGTGGTCGATAAATAACAAGAAGACGCAAGGATGAACGCTGTCGACTAGTAATGAGAAGGTCAATGCATTCAAATGAGTTCCAAGAGGTCACATTTTGGTGAACTTTGAATGTTTTTGTCAGCAGAACTGCCACACCTCCACCAGTTATACCCTCACGAGGGACATGGTATATGTCATGTGTAGGAGGGGTACATGATAGATCAGCAAGTTGCCGAGCATCACGATGGTCTCCATTAAGCCAGGTTTCTTCTGAAAAGATCCATTGTGTCCATTGTATCCTTTCCATTGAAGACTTGCTAGCTTGTCCAAGCACATACTAGTGTGTGTTATAACATGCTCCAGTATGGCTGACACAGATCGCTCAGATAATGTAACATGAGCAAAAAATACAAACACTAAAAACACATAAATGGCATAATATAATATCTCCAAAATATGATCAAAAGAATCAGTATCACTAAGATAATGAACAAGTAACTTTGCAATATGTATGCTGAACAAGAAATAGAAGAAAAGGACAGAAATTTGAGAGCCCTGCGAGCTGCTGTTCAGGGCTCAGCAGATGCAAACCAGTCCCCCCCCCCCCCCCCCCGCAGGACTTCCATTTTCGGGCAAAAAACGCCTGAAATTTGAACATGTTATGTTAGGGCAAATCAGTCACATTCGAGCAAACTAATTAATGTTACATTTCGTAAAAGTCATCTTATTTTCTGAAAAACCGTCTCATATTTTGGAAAAAACGCGGTATTTTCGGACTAAGCCATTACAAACATTATTGTCGGTCATCAAAAGGCGAGAACCTTTTTTTTTATTTCGTTTTCTTTTTTGTTTTGTGCTTGTCAGTCCTGTGAATAGTTGGGGGAACCCCCCCCACCCCCCCCCTTGAGAAAATTTGTCTCCTACGCCCATGTCTGGCATACATAGTAACTAGCATCAGGCTGAACCCTCATTGCATTATTGTCCGACTTTGCACCATAGAGCTAAAGGTTGCATCATGTAATCGACACTGTCATAATCCTTACCATCGAAAAGATCCATTGAATACGGAACATACTCTAAGTGTTTCTTCCGTATATTCAATGGATCGAAGCTGTCAGTGTTTTACCTGTTCGTTTTTTAGAATGAAGATCTGGAACAGTCCTGCAAGACGCTGATTCGCGATTTCCTTGCTCTCGGTTCAGCAATAATTCAAGCATTGACAAGTCTGTACACTTCGGATATGCACCTCCTACTATCCGGCGATATTGAGACTAACCCAGGACCGAAGAGTGGAGCTAAAGAGAGGTACATCGTATTTGTTACTATAATGTGACCATCATCTTTTCATTGTAGTAGATAGAGCAGATAAGTGTAAAATATCATGAAAATCGTTCAAAGTTTGATACAAGCAACATACTTGGTATGCAGACTACCTTAGGGACACTTTTTAGAAAAAAAATTCTTAGCCAAGCGAAAATCTAAGATGGCGGCCATTTTCCAAGATGGCCGCCAAAAAGCTACTTTTTGATATAGAAATTGACTGTGTTGGCCAATTTTAATAATCTTGGTGTCATTTTATAAGTTAATTGACATGCTGAACACGATGGTGATACATACGGACCCATATGATGGCCAAAATCCAAGATGGCCGCCATTTTCCCAGATTGCCCCAAAAAGCTACTTTTTGATTATACAAAATTGACTGAGATGGCCGGTTTTGATAATCTTGCTGTTGATTTATATGTTTCTTGATAAGTTACAAAAAGTAGTGCGGACCCATTTGATGGCAAAAATCCAAGATCCAAGAGTTTAATTATTTTGGTGTCAATTTCGATGTGTATTCAATTTCAATTTAATTTATTCATTTTCATTTCAAATAAAAACAAAACATTACATAGATATATACACAAATTAGGATTCACGGTATAAAGCAAAATGAAAATAGGAAACTACAAAGAAAGCCAAATGACCTTGTGGAGGCGTAGTTCCCCGAACAGTGTTAAACTTACGCCGATTATGACACATACGGACACATATGATGGCGAAAATCGACATGGTGGCCATTGTCCATGATGGCGACCCGAAAATTAATTTTTGATGTAAAAAAATTAACGATTTTGCCGATTTTAATATTCTTGGTGTCGAATTCTGCTTCTTGGTATGCTGAGAACGATTTTGATACATTTAACCCATTCAATGGCTAAAATCCAAAATGGCCGCCCGTTTACAAGATGACCGTCCAAAACATACTTTTGATATACAAATTGACTGGGTTGATCGATTTTGATATTCCCGGTGTCTTTTGATATGTTTCTTGATGTGCTGAAAACATTTGTGTTACACAAAGACCTTAACTATGGCGTAGCTAAGGGATATAGGTCTATATAACCCCCCGGGGGGCACTCATGTATAACGTAAGGCAGGTATTTGCCGCTTACAAAACCCCCCGCTTTCAAACCCGATTGCCACTCTCAAGATACCCGATTTTCAAAAATTGCCGCTCCATAGACCCACGGAATGACTTGGCTAGGTAGTTGAGTAGCGCCAAGTCCAATATTCTTCTTCTAGTCAGCTTCTTGGACCACCATTTGAGTGTTTCCGTAGGTCTTTGGTAGCTCCAAGTCCATGTACTTTGTAGTTTTAGTCTGCTCCTTAGACCCCCACATCAGAGTTCCGTAAGGCTCACCCCCGTCCAAAAATATTTTGAGCCCCCCCCCCCCCCCCCCTCCCCCGTATATAACTCTTCTTTCTGAACTGAATTCATGAAATGTCTTTTGTTTTTGATTTTCTGGACAGGCTGCTCCTTTATTACTATTTCCTAACCCGGTGTGGTGCGAAATCCGTACCCAGTAGCAAATGCGTATGCGCTTAGACATTTGGAGTTTGTGTCTTGCGAAAATCGTGACCATTATTACGCCGCAATTTTATGCTAACAATAAATTGACGCATGTTTTATCAAAATTTTAAATGGCGTGAATGGAGTTTCTTAAAGGTGCACTAATCTAACAGTTTTAGTGTTGCACATAGCAAAATCTGATGTTGCATTTCAACAGCGCCATATCATGAATGTTGCTGACCAGTGTAATTACAACCAATTAATCTTTGGCCCTAGGGTCTCATTGAGGTCACACTTCATAAGCCTATAAGGTCAGCCAATTAGCATGATTTAATGACACTCCCAGTGAACTGATTTCTTTATGGGAGACTCACAACCCCTACCTAACTACACAGTATTATGTTACTGCAGGAAGTGAATAAATACAAAATGTGGTAAGCCTCATTTCCACTTTCCTTACCCCCTCCCTTTTCTCTCCCATCCCTCCCCTCTCCCTATTTCTCTTTACACTAAACTACAGTAGTTATTCTTTGATGGGTTCAGAGTACAAAAATATGCCACTTATTTCAATATTCAAAGGACATTTTGCGATATAATATTAATAATTCATTGCAAATAAAATAAAATAAACGATCATTGACTTTGGGTTGAATGAAGACCAGAAATATGTTTTTCGTTCAATGATATTTCATCATTAATGATTATGATAGCAGATGAAAAGTCATATACATTTATTGCGAAATAAATTGAATTTGATGAAATCATAGCTATGTAGTGTCAGGCGCTCTCGTGTTTGGTTTCCTCTAGCAAAATTATGAGTTTAAAGTTTAGTTATCTTGGAAATTATACCCGGTTTGTATACAATGTAATATGACTGTATGTGGTATACATATATAAACATAAATTTGTCAAGGGTTTGCACCATATTGGTGTTTGCTATTCAAAGACCAAACATTACCTTTGTTGGAATTAACCTTATAAACAATAATGCTGAGCATATTCAACATCAATGAACAGATAAAGTATGTAATACAAAATAGACAAGTACATACACATGTTTAAATATACATGTAATACACCACCCTTACAAAAAAAAAACATGGTAATACCATGGTTTTCATGGTATTACCATGGTATTACCATGGTATTACCATGGTACACATGGTAGTACTATGGTATTACTATGGTTCACATGGTAATACCATGGTACACATGGTACTACCATGGTAATACCATGGTTACCATGGTTCTACCATGTGTACCATGGTACTACCATGTGTACCATGGTACTACCATGGTAATACCATGGTACTACCATGGTAATACCATGTGTACCATGGTACTATCATGTATACCATGGTAATACCATGGTACTTCTATGGCTACCATGGTACTACCATTTGTACCATGGTACTACCATGGAACTACCATGTGTACCACGGTACTACCATGGTACTACCATGGTACTACATGATAACCATGACTGGTAATACCATGGTACCCACTGTAATATCATGGTATATATGGCACAAATATGGCCTCTCCAGGACATCCCATGGTAGTACCATGATAACCATCTGTTATAATAATGTGCTTATATAGAAACATTGTGTTAAGCGCTATACAAATGTAATATAATATAATTATAATTATGGTTTATCATGACAAAAGTTGTCCATAATTGTCCATGTTTCAATCGTGTATGTGTGTGTGTGTGTGTGTGTGTGTGTGTGTGTGTGTGTGCGACTGTGCGTGTTATTTAACAATGCAATAAGAATGGGCCGGTTCATATAATGGGTGCCCTCTTAATTATCATTCATACCACACTACATTGCCACTGAACAATACAAACATTCACAGTCAATCAAATATGATACATACTCAAAGATAATTGCTGTTTTATTATTTATTCAGTATGCAATACAGTATCACAATTGTTATCAAATATGTTGACTGTAAACTACAGACATTCTTCAAATATAGTATTTCATGGCCATCTCTCATGTTCATGAATCATAAACTGCATAATTCTGAATATATCATGTAATATTCTTTATACAGACCAACACTGTAGACAATACATCCCAAACAATTTCATTGAATTTTTAATTAAACATTGGTATTCAGCACATATATTTTTAAGACCAATTAAAACAACAACATTTGATGGGTCAGGTTAGTTCTTATGTTTTCTATTATATTGAAAAAGATCTTTAATTTAGTACTATGAGTCAACAATTCTGACCTCCAAAACAAACACCTCAAATAAAAACAAGACCAAATAATAAACAAAATTATCTCTTCTCAGGAAAAAATATATATATATATTCCCTATGATTTTTGTTTACACAAATCAAGAGTATTATCAATTTTCGAACTGACATGCAAAGACAAAAGGTCACATGATTTTGTAATGGTAGTTGACTTGTTGAAATTTTTTGTTTAAAAGACGAGCATTGAAAAGTGAAAGAAAAAACACCCAAGTGGTGAGACGTCATTTTTATGAGTTCCTGAGCAATTTGAATAATTGCAGAGGGGGCATACTGCCCCCTGCCTTATAGAGTTATGGCTTAAGCTTTATCCAATCGGATGGATATCCGATATCCGACCGTGAAGGTCGGATACCGGATACAAATTTTCGGATACGAGTATCAGAAAAAAAACAAGAGAAAAAAAAAACGTAGATTTTTTATTATTTTTTTTTTAAATCCCCATTCGATAGATTCGATCAGAAAATGGCACATTGAACCCTGCTTATCTATTGCTAAAGTTAAAAGTAAACGTATTTTACATAAATTACAAATAAACAAAACAAATAATAAACCAAAGGTAAGAGGATTAATATACAAGTGGTATAGTGAGAGCCAAATTTAGAAGAATATATGAAGAGATATCGAAATCTTTCATCTTGACAGCAGTTTGTACACTAACATCGCACTGTCCTGCCGATTCTAATTATTTTAATTTGTTTTTAATTTGTTTTTGTTGTTGATATCCGACCGTTTTTACACGACTCATATTCGGTTTTCAAAATATTCGATTTGACTCAGCACTAGTATAAACCATGTATATGGCAACCTGGCACACACTTTCTTCATATCATGATTGACAGTGAAAGCAGATTATGCAACACATATAATAAACAAATTACCAGAAAAGTAAAAAGTTATAAATTTGTAACACTTTAAAATATTTCTTAATGCCTGTCATGCAGGCCCACTTATATTGCACTCCAATATTGTTCAATACAGGGTTTCTATTAAAAACCTGCCGTAAATTCACACTTGCACAATTATCGTATGCATATAAACTTTTTCAGACTTATATCAACTTTTCAGAGCGACACACATTAAAATCCAAATCATAACAATTACTCATAATTGGGAATAGACTAGCTACAATATCTCTTAGCAAGCTCATCTAAAAAAAAATTGTTTGCTTTAGTTAACAAAGAATAAAATAAGGTGAAATCGCAAGAGGTAATTTTTCAAAAATCACAGAAACTGCTTGCCTTTCGGGCACAGAGCTCGGTACGGACAATAGCCAGTCTAGTGGTTACATAACCCACTTTGAAGTTGAATGAATAGCTATTGAAAGTTCTGAATAGACCGCCTTTCGTGGAGGTTCGCAGCGAGCAGTTTCTGTGATTTTTTTAAAGTGACCTATAGTTATTCAATCACATTTTCTCCTTTTTGGCAAAAGGAAACTTTTAATTTTAAAGATATGCTTCATTATGAGAGTGATAGCTTATCTGTGTCTAAATTTAATTCAATTTGATGCTATAGATTTTAGTGAGCGTCGCTCTGAAAACGTGATAAGTTTCTTTTGGAACCCAGTTTATATGTTCCTCTGATTTGAAGTGAAATGAAATGAAATGGATTTATTATCAATAATAATCAGTTCAATACTTACAATTTACAATAGTCATAGTACAAATTAATGAAACATCTTGAATTAACAATACAGTAAAACGAATTGACCAAAGGGGCTAACAAAGTAGCACAGTGCTAATCGAGGTTAGTCCCGAAAATAATGAATTAAACAAACAAAATACATTTCAGCTGAACTAGTACTAGTAACTTATTTAGCAAGCACTTATCTGAAATAATCCCCAAATCCTCCACAATGTAAACAAATTATACACTTACAGATAAACATGATCAACAATGTTAAACAAAACTGCTCACAAACAATCACCTTGCGGAAGTAACAAATGTCTAATGACAATTGACAAATTACACATGCATGAGTAAGATGATTTGGGCAATAAGATAAAGAATTTCCCCAAACAAGAATATTATTTTTGGGTGGTGGAACCCTTTAAAGGGATCTAGTTACTTGTTTGACATGTGCAAAAAACGATGATGTTGATACAATGTACATTATATAGTTGTTATCTGATATGTCCACTGGATGTTGTGTGAAAATTTATAGTTAAATGGACTTTATAATTATGGCCGAGCAATGAGCAAAAAAAACAAAGTAACATTCAATAACTCATTGCACTAACTATGTACACGGTTCTGACAATCAGTAGGATAATTTGACATCTGAACACTTCAATCGTAAATATCTTTTTAACGAAAGGGAAATTTGAAAACCACTTGAATTTTAGTTTCATTTTGAGGATTTGGACAATGTTACTCAGTCCCTTTAAACTAAATTTTATTGTCATACACTGTACAAACATTCACAGGTATAAAAAGTAGTTGAGTCACTTGAATGAGTGGAGGAAAGATGCAACTGTATGATATCACTCTGATCAAATAACCATGACAAATTATGTTACTTAACAAGGTCTTGATCTATTTGATATTCAATCACTTTCTTGTAGATTTGGTAGGTTGATGATATATTGTGTCTCACCAATATTCAGAAACATACCCTTCTGAGAAATGTCTTTGTATGAATATGCCATACACTGTCCTCTTGACACTTCACTAATAAAGTGAATTGTGCATCCAAGTTCAGCACCTTCTTTACATATCAGCTTTCTCTGCAAAGGTAAGGTTTCAACTAACACAAGCACATGTTCATCACACATACACTGCACATCACCTTGACAGTCATGGTTCCTGAAGGTTACAAGGTACAGTATTTCACAAGCAACGTTTCCTATAGATATGATTAGTTGATTCTTCTGAATTTTATATATCTCCAGTCATTCTAACTGGAATTATCCCGGCAACATATTTAGCTCATTGGTCATTACTTGTCTGTGCAATATATAATCGAAAACAATGTGTTTTTGTACATAAACTTATCATAGCACCTTACAGACTCGACCAAGATATTCTCACCTAGAAAATTCTGAATTGCAAGTGTATACTGTTCTGTTAAAACCAAAATCTTTCCATTTCCTATACACACAATCTTATGAACATCATCAACAATTCTTTTTGCATTCTTGAAACAACGGTTATCATTTAACATTTTTGTTACATACAATATTGCACCTGATGATTTAATTAAAGGTAAATTTCTTGTTAAGTCCTGAATATGACATAGAGATTTGAAAATTTGCTCTGGTAAATATCTAGTTCCTGCAAATAAAGTTTTGATATATCCATTGAAGGACTCAAAGGCAAATGCAGAAGTACCCCACAAAGGCCCCCAATTTCTCACACTGTCTGCAAGATGGAGAAGCAAGTGATTATTAAAAGTTAATTCTTGTTTACCATAGAGTGGCTCTATGAACATAGCAAATTTCTTTAAATAAAACTCACTTTGCTCAAGTCTTTGTTGTGAAATTCTTGTTTGATTTCGATTATATATTGCACAGACAAGTAATGACCAATGAGCTAAATATGTTGCCGGGAGAATTCCAGTTAGAATGACTGGAGATATATACAAAAATGTTCTCCATTCGTTGGCTTTCCAAAATTTTATATCCTTCAAAGATCTTGGCAAACGAGATATCTCTTTTGTAACTTTCATGCTACGTAATCTCTTGTTAATCTCCTGTCTTGACCTACCAATGAACCAACCCTTCTGCCTATATCGTGGATCTAACCATGTGGTCATGAATCGCTTCACAGTACCTAGACAAACACAATGCATGTAGTCCGGAATAAAACTTGTTATGATATTGAAGTACATCAAGAGAGAGAGAATGCTCAATCCCTTGATGCCTTCAATTCATCGCCCCCTTTCTTGGGCCAGGATACTGGTGCGCTTGGTGTCTACGTCAGTGCGTTTTGGAGCTGGTGGGTCAAGATATGGGTACTTCATGGCATTGTTGTGGGAGTCCCCTCTCTGCATGCAGAACCCACAACCATGAAATCCATTGAATTGTGTCATATTTTGCAGTAATGGCCGAGCAATCGTATCAACTGAGCACACCAGTGTGTAGACCTTGGAGATCTTTGCATCTCGCCCCATCTTCCACTGCAGGCCATCATTGGATAGTTTCCTGCACTCGTCGACGAAGGGTTTCAGGAAGACCGACATATCTGGCTTGGACTCTCCAAACCAGAGTGCAGTTAGAATGACATATTGCCTCCTCATCTTCGTCGGTAGTTCATTGATCATTGTCAGAACCGGCCAGATCGAACATTGTGAGGATTTGAATATGGGCACCCCATCGGTATTCCACAGAAGCGAGAAGTTATCGCTATTGTGGAGCATACCATTCCTCTTCATCTCCTTGTACAGAAGGCCATCGGTGATATCGCAAATATCACCCGGGTCTGTGGCGTCAAGCTGGAGGTCTCTGTTGACCACAGCCGCCCCCACATCAGAAGTTGTAAGAAGATGTTGAAGCTGCTGGGCCAGTGGCAAGACAATGAAAAAATGTCCCTTTTTAACGCTGTCAGCTCTGTCAAAGTCTCTGCCACACTCACTACAAACCACTGTATCTTCTGCACAGCCAATGTAACTTTTACATGAGAGTAGAAGGACGATGCTTTTTCATGAAAAGTGACATTTTGTAAAGTTTTGTTGTACAGTTCCAATGGGAGTTGTCCATCTGTGACATCACAGATTTGGCAAAGAGCCGACTAGGAGCCCAGCAAACAATATTTTGATCAAAAATGTGAAAAGTCACAATTCTTGATTGGATTGTCAAAATCTGCTCAAACTTTCGCTATTAGATATCTAAAATTGTTCCCTTTTCACCCATCCTGCTTTAAAGCTTGTATAAACATCCCCTTTAATAATGTATTGGGAGTTCATCTACAGTATGCATAAAACAGCATTGTATACACCCAGATCAATTAACAAGTTCAGACTAAACTACCTTCCGACCCCTTCTCAGTTGGCATATGGCTTAATACTGGCTACGCCATGGACCGCTCTATATACCAAACAAAACTGTAGAGATGTTTGCAGCTTCCTTATTATCAGCTTTGGGTCACAGGGGTATAATATTACAGTATCACACGTTTGCCTTATTCGATATGCCACATTGTATAGATGGACACCGACACTGGTCCGCTCCTCCCTTTGACGATGTCATCCTTTATCTCTTCATGGGACCATGGGCCCAAATATTGCTATTACAAGTAAAGGGCAACAGTCTTTATATCCCAAAAGTTGAGAAAAATAGATTTCCATAAGATTTATTAAATCTACCTATTGTATAGGACGTATGATAGATATAACGAACTTAATTATGCTGTCTGCATATCCATCCCCTTACCCATGCCTTTGAACCATTCCAGACGCATGATCTGTACATGTCAGTGTAAATTTAATAGTTTAGCAACATCATATGAGGTGTATTATAGATCTTTAGTGTCTTGCATATTTCTTTATTTTAGGGGTTCATCAATTTCCTGGGATACGTTCGATTGGTTGCCCATTCTCTTATTGAAGTGGGACTGAGTTTGCACTACTTGCTCATGGTGGTTGGTCAAATTAGGAGTTACACACTGGATGGTCATCATACTCGATGAAATGATGAGCCTGGAGTGGGCTATTCCATGTTTTAGAGACTGACATACTTGTATCCATATAGGTGATAGCTGGGTACTATTCACACAGTTATCACCTATATGGATACAAGTATGTCAGTCTCTAAAACATGGAATAGCCCACTCCAGGCTCATCATTTCCTCGAGTATGATGACCATCCAGGGTGTAAAGATAAACTCCTAATTTGACCAACCACCATTAGCAAGTAGTGCAAACTCAGTCTCACTTCCCGATTCAATGTATAATAAATTATACTTACAGCCCAAAATGAATCATTACAGACGGTGACCAAACTCTTACAAGATATTTTGGGGTATATATCGTAACAAGGAGCATGGACCAGGATATGAGCCGAATGGTGGTTGGGAGGGTGGAGGTGGAGATTTGGACATGCTAACCGGGAGGTGGGGGAAATACCTGATTCAATGAAAAATGGACTCAAAACGAGTTGAAATTTGTTTTTACAATTGATTGATTTTCTGTTGATATGTACAGATCCAGGGCATAGGCAGCATTTATCCAGAATGGGGGATGCGTCGATGCACGGGATAGCAAAGAAATCTTTGGAGGGCAGATGAGTGGTTTAATCATGATTTCTTCACAGAAAGGGGGGGGGGCAATATTTCCCCTTTCCTTTAGTGCGTAGCACATCCGTTTTCAAAATATTGGCGAACAAAAATGTATACGGACCCTTAGCGAGTTCATAATGATTTAAATCGTACAATTATTGTCACTCAATCATCTCAGAAGTCCAGAGGCATAACCAAAGTACTACTAATGATGAGAGGGGTGGCAAACACATTTTTAGGGCAATATTTCCTATAAGGTAGCAGCATTTACCAAAATATGAAAAAGTGAAATCATGATTTCCCTAGGGAGAGATGGCTAATCCCTCCTTTATCCCCTAGCTACGCCATCTTGGAAAATGGCCGCCATGCTCGATTTTTACCATTATTTAGATCCATATGTATGAAAATAGTTTTCAGCTCATCAAAAAACCTTTTAATCAGTACAAAGATTATTAGAATCAACCAACTCAGTCAGTTTTTGAAACAAAATTAAAATGCTGTCTGGCAACAGTCTTTAAAAAAGCCGCAATGTTGGATTTTCGCCACTATACATGTCTGTATGTATCATAATCGTCTTCAGCATATCAGGTCACATATGAATCGACATCAAGATAATAAAAACCGACAAACTCAGTCAACTTTTATACAAAAAAATAGCCTTGGCGGTCATCTTGGAAAGTGGCAGCCATCTGGAGTTTTCGCTATTATATTGGTCCGTTTGTATTACAATCGTTTTTAATATATCAATTAACATTTAAATCGACACCAATATTACTAAAATCAGCCAACTCAGTCAATTTGTATATCAAAAAGGAGCTTTTGGCGACCATCTTGAATAAATGGCTGCCATATTGGATTTTTGCCATCAAATGGGTCCGTATATATCTCCATCGTTTTTAGCATATCAAGAAACATATAAGTCAACACCAAGATTATCAAAACCGGTCAACTCAGTCAATTGTTATATCAAAAAGTAGCTTTTTGGGGCCATCTGGGAAAATGGCGGCCATCTTTGATTTTGGCCATCATATGAGTCCGTATGTATCACCATTGTGTTCAGCATGTCAATAAACATATAAAACGACACCAAGATTATTAAAATCGGCCAACTCGGTCAATTTTTATATTAAAAAAGTAGCTTTTTGGCGGCCATCTTTGAAAATGGCCGCCATCTTGGATTTTCGCTTGGCTAAGTATTTTTTCCTGAAAAGTGTCCCTAAGGTAGCCTACATACCAAGTCCTTTGCTTGTATCAAACTTTGAACGATTATTACACTTATCTGCTCTACTATTGTAGGGTATTAGAGAGCGCAATATGGATATACTTTCCCCTTTATACACACTAAGATAAAATAGTACAATGTAGTGTATACAATAACATTGTTAAAAAAGCGTCTGAGATTTGCATTTTCCCCCCAAATAATGAACCAGAAATACTACATGAAAACGCTAAAAATACAGCTTGCCTGCAGTGCCGTTTATAGTATACGTCGGTTAGCATCGTGCCAACTAGCTAATCAACGTAATCAATGTTGGTCCACTTAGCGGATGTTAGAAGCTATACTGTTTTCACAAAGCACCTACAGTACTTAAATGTCGTTTCATGTAAGAGAACAATTTCGAAACCTCTAAACTTGACCATGCAAAATGTGGACAGGATTTGTTTTCATTTGGTATATATTTGGTTAGGTCTATGTTGAAAAACAAAAGTGGGTTCCACGTCCTGTTTCGTGTGGAATCGTCTACTTGACGCCCACACATGAATAAAATCAATGCCTGCTTTTTAAGATTTCCACTAATTATTCTACAGACCGCAGACCGAAAACTATATTGTGAAACTCACCAAGACGATCGATCCAACTTTGGCACCAGCATTGGGATTACGTTTGGGATGCACTTGCACAGACTTTCAAGATATCCGCTATGACTACAACGAGGAAAAATTACAACATCTTCTGGCTCAGTGGGCTGCTAATCAAGACCCAGAAACCGATGTACGCGCTTTACTTGCCGAAGTACTGAGAAGCGTCGGATTGAATGTCCAAGCTGACCAACTAACTGGTACCTAATGGCCAATTGTACATTTGTATATCCAAGAAATTAACTAATAATCATTTATATAAATTTGTATATTTCTGTACATTGCGTTGTAACCAATATTTAACAAATGCGTCTCGTTAGAGTACAATAGAGAAACGTATGCACAAGTGGATCTTTGCACTGATTTATGTCAGTCCTTTTGCTAATGTCCATTGGTACATTTAATTTGAAAATATTGTTTATGTTAAATAATAAAAACATTTGTATTTTACCTAATAACGTCTTTTTTAAACACAGGGTAGCCCATAGGCGCCGGAAGGGTGAGGGGGGGGGGGGGTGCATGGGGGCGCCCCCCCCCCCCCCCCACTCCCACTCCAAAAAGTGGGGGGGGGGGGCAAAACGCGTTTACCCCCAGGCCTCCCCCCCCCCCAAGAAAAAAAAAGAACAAAAGAAAAAGCGTTGGAAACAAATATATGAGTTATGACTTGTTATTTATAAAAACGTATATATCCATTTTAGTTTTCGCGATTTTGGGTGCGTACTTTAACCCCCCCCCCCCCCCCCCAACCCCCCACTGAGAGGACTTTCAGCCAGTCTTGTTTTCGAAAAAATGTGTGGAGGTGGTCTCGGCTGGGAAAGAATTTGGTGACCGAACCCCCCCCCCCCCCCTCCCCCCATTGAGGACTGTCAGCCAATGTCTCGAAAATGTTTTGGAGGAGTTCTCGGTCGGGAAAAAATTAGGTATCGGACACCCCCCCCCCCCCCCCCCCCCCCCATGAAATGCATATACAATTATGTTTTTCCTCACCATGCTTATACAAAGAAACATACACATGCTTTATAATACTACATGTTTCCTTGTACTCTACAGATGACATACGTTTGAAGGAAAATTACATGCATGACGGAAAAAATGATAGGCGTCAACGAATGCCTGTAAGTTAACTCGAAGAAAAACTTTAAACACTAATATTTAGACATGACCCGTTGTTTTACCGTTATCAATAATACAGCTTGCAGGTATGTAGTAACATGTAGTATGTTACACAGTACCGGCTATATTTAGTTAGTAGGTAGACATCAATAGTTTGTGAATAGTGAAAATGACTTATTGTTTTTCTTTTTAAGCCCTGCCATCTTAAATTATTTAGATTGAAACTTAATTCGTGCATTATTATTATTATTATTATTATTATAGACCATACAGAATGTAAAGATATCTATGAATGGTTGATAGAATGTTGCTATCGGATATGTCTAATGGGTATTGTATGACAATTTTGAGTTAAATAGACGTTACATGGGCCCTTTTAAATTAAATTATAGTAAAGTCTGTCATCAGCCAAATTGCGTCCTGGATCATCCAGGAAATTGTATTGATGGTGACCTGTTTCACTGTTATACTGTTAAGAATTTAATTGAAAGGGCCCATTGTCCTGATGCTTATAAGCAGCTCTCAAGGGATTGACTTGAACATGAAAGGAAACAATTATAATATCTCCGGGGACCATCGAGACAATAGGTCTAATGGTGCAAAGTGTTACCAGTAGTATGTGTCTTTTAGGCCAGGCTAAAGTTGAGCCACAAGTTGAGAATTCTGGCCAATGTGACTAAATCCATTAAGGGAAAGATATGATGGAGTAGTAAATGTCTTACTTGGACCCTTTTCTATTTTCAGCACTGATGATTGACCTGGGCTGTTGCACAAAGATTTATACTCGATCGTAAATTGCGATTAATTGCAAGACAGTCATATCATGTGACTAAAGGCGCATATTTAACTGGTCCTAGCGGCGATTTTCTGACATGCAAATAATTACAAGTGTATAATCGATAACAACACTTTGTGCAACACCCCGTGGTAATGTTGGTACAAACGATTGGGTAAGGAACAAATATTCATGTTGTAAGTACCAGCTATATTTATTTAAAAGACTTAATATTGGATTGTGTAAGTTTGTTTTCCTCAGGAACAAAAATAATGAGTAGATTTAAAAAGAGGAAAGAACAAGCTATGCACGTGTATCGTCACATAATCGGACCTTTCATCTGATTTGGAAGAATGTGTGTTTCATGACGTGTCGATACGTTCCTGAACACGTTTCTTGACGGCTGATATTAGGATTACCGTTTGAGGGTTTTTCTTTTCACAGATAGACAAGAACCGTGTTTTTTCCTTTTTAATTCAGCCTTGTCTTTTTCTTTGCCTTTTTAGCGAGACCAAATACAGGCTACGATGGAAAATCTTGTGAAAGAAACAAATTCTGCCTTTTCTCAGCTGTCACAAGAAAAACTTATCATCGCTACCTCTAGAAAACAGGCTGCGGAAAAGAAAAGGGACATCATGCGGTATATCAATTCAACGCTCACTGACTGCGAAGAGACGCACTATGAAAAATATAGAGAAACGTCTATATTGTATGGGATTGATGATATTAATATGGTAAGCGTTTGTTTTTTCTTTTTTTTCTGTTTTTTCTTTCTTCTTTTGTAGATATCAAAACTTATAACAAAGACAATACAAGAATCCCACTGTATTATAATGTTTCATTCCACTTTCCAGGTTAACAATCGCGACACTGAACAGTAACACAGCAATCTCAAATTGCTCCAAGGATGTTCCTGTACTTAAAGGGGGCCACCAGGCAAAGAACAACATATAATTTAATATTTGGTACCATTTTGGGATATCAAAATATATTTAAATTTATTTATTATATAGATACCCTACATTTTTGCAAAGGGTTGTGTAATTCATAATCAAAGCAATTAATTACCACCACTAACCAGCATTATTTCATGGTACCGTACGCGCCAAACATTTGCGAGTGCGACACGCGTACGTTTGGAGACAATATAATCCCAGACGATTCGTTCGCTCTGGACATAGGTAGTATTCGTATACGCAGACGCATGAACGTATGCTTTATAATGGTGATGCGTTTAGGTTCCAATTATATTTTGTTTGCGGAACCAATTTTGTTGAACTTGTTGACGAATTGGACTATTAAAGATGTTATCTTTTATTTATAATAATTTGTTTTGGCTGGTATTATCCTTTAAGGTAGTACTAGGTATCTCCTTCACAATGGGCCGTACGCATACAAAGTAGCAATTGCTTATACGCAAATGTTTCAAGCACAAGTAATATAGACCGGCAGCCCAGATGGATTTGGTGCATCAAAAAGCGTACTGATTTCTGAACGTAAAAACAGTTAGAGGAGGATGTAACAAATCCAAATATATGAGTCTACCGGGGTCTTCCCGGGGACAAAAGGCTCCTTTACGCCTCCAAAATATGGCCCCTGGGAAATATCCGGTGCTTCTATTTTGTGCGAATGTGCAGTGTCATTCATCGCTCACTGCGGGGTCAGCGAATCGCAAACAATAGAAATCACTCGTGCATCCTGCGTTCTTTGAACATTTTTACGTTGGCTGTTTTGAAAGACGAAATACACGTTTAACGGATGCAAGATAATACTCCAAACTTCTTGCAAGTTACCAAGTATGTCTTAAAGATCACATAATACATATTGCTAGCACATACAAATATGCAAAAGGCCATACATGTACATTTGATGAACCCCATGATCAAAACAAGGTCAAACACAGCTTCCGTTCTCAAATGTTTTTTTGTTTAAACATTTAATATGAACCCATCTAATCTACTTATCTACATAGATTAAAGCCATTATAAGCGCATGGTACAGCTACGGGTAGGTTGGGGAGGGGGGGGGGGGGGCATGGGGGAGTTATTTGGTATTGACAATATAAAAATATAAACTAGATAGAGACGCCTGAAATAGGGACGCGCCCTGATCCCATGCACACAATTCTGTCGTTTACACCACCTCATGCACATATCTAAAACAAAAACATACATGTGTCGAATGGGCGCTTCTGAAAGCCCTCCCCACATGAAAATGTTTAGGGCAATACCCCATCCTATGATTACCCACCATGTCTTCGAGTGGTGCCCATGTAACGTTGTACGGTAACAAGACAAGTGAGCACTTTAAACAGTTTGCCACTATACAGGGTGTCTCAGAGAGAATGCAACACCTACGATCGTTAATTTCATCAACACCATTAATGAAATGTCATTGTTTTTTGTTTGATTGGGTAGAACATTCTTTTTCCAACAAAATGATACCATGAACATTGATTTTGGGTAAGGCGTTTGGATCCTAGTAAGGGCCATTTTCTGAGGCACTGTCATTTCCTAAATTTGCAACTTTTTCGTCTCCAGCGATCCACTGACAACTGAGACATTCTCGCCCCACGGCGTGCCATATAATTAGCTGGACAGAATAACCGCATGACTGCGCTTCCTTTGATAAGGAAGACAATGTGAGCCATACCGTACGGGGTAATCGAATACGCAACATCGCGCTGTTCAACAGCTAATTCTATGGCAGGACGGTGGGGCGGAATGTCTCAGTTTTCAGTGGATCGCTGGAGACGAAAAAATTGAAAATTTAGGAAATGACATTGCCTCAGAAAATGGCCCTAGGATCCAAACGCCTTGCCCAAAATCAATGTTCATGGTATCATTTTGTTGGAAATAGAATGTTCTACCCAATCAAACAAAAAACAATGACATTTCATCGATGGTGTTGATGAAATTAACGATCGTAGGTGTCGCATTCTTTCTGAGACACCCTGTATAATCAGGTTTCCTTGCATTGATTTTTCTATATCACTTTATATTGGCCTCTACATGAGCTTGGGTGCCACTATAAATTATGTGCAGTAGTTTCCTCTGACTATATGGGTTGATTTACAGCATTTACGTACGGAAATATAATTTCTGTAAGTGGAAGCTCAATTAAAAAAAAATCAATTTGGTGAGTCGATTTTCAACATTCAGAGGTATCTGTAGGGTAATCTAACGGATGACATTTGTATCCAATATGTATTCTGTAATCTGTAAGACATACTTGTTAACTGGCAATAGGTTTGGGGTGGTATCTTGAATGCGGTAAACGTGTATTTCGTCTGTTAAAACAGCCAAAGTAAAAATGGTCGAAAAACGCAAGATGCACGAGTGATTTTCTATTGTTTGCGATTTGCTGATCCCGCAGTGAGCGACGAATAACACGGTACATTCGAACAC
>JBAMJV010003458.1:0-10000 GCA_037951105.1 Echinarachnius parma
AACGACTTTAATTCGTGTATCACGTAAACGGTATTATTCAAATAAAATAAAGGGAATGTTAAAGGGGCATTCCGGGCCTGATAAAACCATTCGTTATTTGAATAAGCAGAACAAGAGGAATAATTGGTGAAAATTTGATCAAAATCGGACAAGAAAAACGGGAGTTATACCTATTTGAACATCATGTAGTAATGAGCGATGGTTTCAAATTGCCGCCATATGCAACATCATTCACGAGCAACTCGCCATGGCTTTAGTACATGAAAATACACTTATTTCTCATTTCGTCGCTAAAAAATACATTTTCTCTGCTTGTTTTCACGAATTCATAGAAGAATATCGATGGGCCAACCTCATTGGAATTGTAAGCTCATAAATTTGCTTTGTTATGAAACAAAATAAATTTTGTAAAATTTCCATGTAAAAGTCGAAATGGCTGCAGCTCGCAAGTGACGTCACGATCGATAGCAATTGCGAACCATACTAAGAATCGGAGCAAAGTTCATCCTGTCATAACTTTTTTATTGCTCTACCGTTTTGGCTCAGATTTCGATCATGATTCTTCATACTCACCTCATTTATAGCAAACATCACATTTCTGGGGTGGAATTCCCCTTTAAGGTACTATGGCAAACTATTAATGATCTCTTAAATGGACATTCCCTCTTTTGCAAGCCAAATTTCAAAAGTTGCGAGGTTATTGTCTTATATGAAAGAAAATGTCATTTAATAGCATGCCTGAACAAATTAGAGCTTAAAATCTCTTTTCGTGGAGTTATAGACCTAAACTACTTACTGATTGAAAATTGCTCATTTTAAATCATTTAAAATATTTCTAGTCAGTTTCCTCAATATGTTTGAATTCCAAAAAAATTACTTCGTGCAGCTGTACCAAAACTCAACTATCCCTTTAAACAAAAGTATATATAGATAGATAAAAAGATAGATATAACATTTCTCAAATAAATAAATTCATTTCAGAATCTCTCACATAAAACTTGTCTACCAATGTCTTATTTGTGTCTATCATTTCCTACAAATTTGATATCAGTTGAACTCAATAATCCACTGAAAGATATAAATTACAAATTCACTATTTGTGTTCTTAATTATTCCATCTGTACTTATTCCACAAGTATAAAAATACACCAGATGGCAGACTGTACTTTTACCTGAAGTTCAGAAGATCTGCATTATGGCACCATATAAATGTAGTACAGGAAAAATTACCCCTGACCTACTTCTGTGTAAACATCAATATGTGTTCCAAATTCTGAAACAGGAAACCTGCCATCCCTAAAATTGGTGATTAACTGAATTTAACCCGTTCCCTTCAAGATTCTGAAATTCCCATAGATTTGTTTACTTTTTACAATTTTTCTCATGGTAATGCCAATGATAATGCAGGGCTTGACACTCGCACCAGCCCGGGGCCAGTGAAATTGCACTTCGGGCCAGCAAACATGTATAAAAGGCATATTTTGGTGGCCCGATCGGGCAAGCAGATTTTCAACCCACCATTGACAAAATTAGAAAAATCTTGTTTTCTTCCATGTCATTCTTCATCTATAATCACAGGTTTGATCAGGAAAGAGTGATATTTTGAATAGTAAAAATGTACTGGCCAGTAAATTTTTCTTTCGGGCCACCAGAAAAGGGGAGAAATTATTGCACTGGCCCAACCGGGCCACTGACAAAAAAACTTGACACTAGCACATGCCCGGGGCAAGTAAAAATTAGTGTCGGGCAAGTGAAATTTCATGAATTGTCTGGTTTGCTTGCCTGATCGGGCTACTAAATAATTGTTAAACTATTAGAGAACAATATAATTTCTTACATCTAAATCTCATCAAGTAGTTAGAGGGCAAGTAACCAAAACCTGCACTATCACATTACAAACTAAAGACTGTCTGTACGTTTTTCCTTTCAAATATTGCAGCACTACTTATTTGTAACAAAATAATCTCATTATGCTACATACATGTAACATGGTTAACCTGATAAATGTTGAAATGATTTGGCAGCCACATACATTTAATGGAAATTATTGTTCTGGTCAAACTGAATTTTAGTGCCTAAAACTGGTACATAATTCAAAATCATTTCATCCAATAATGTGTGCATGGTAAAATTGTAAGATATGAGGCTGTTTTCAATGAAATAACAGCCGTTGGCCCAAGAGATGGTTGTACAGTGGAACCTCAATATTAAGAGCTGGGATAAAACAAAACTCTCATATATTACGGTCATTTTGCTGGTCCTAGTCACTTTATATTATTTTGCTTTTGTGGACGTCGTGTGGCAAGATCAGTAGAGCACGCGCTTTCTGATCTCGAGATCCGAGTTCGAACCCAGCCCACTCCGTTTGTCCTTCAGCAAGACAATTAATCCACATTGCTGCTCTCTACCCAGGAGTATAAATGGGTAACTTGGGTCGGGTGTTAATTAGCCTTCAGCGCCCGGTGGGCTGTTGGGCTAGTATGCTCCCCAGGGAGTTGAGATGGTGCGCAAGATAATTGTGCGGGTTTGACCTGTACCTGATGACCAAGGGTAATAATAAAGCGCTTAGAAACATTGTATTAAGCGGTATATAAATGTAATATATTATTATTATTATTATTTTACTCTGGTATAACATCATACCTGACATAACAATGTGATTGTCATGGTCCCAAGGATCTTGTTATAAAGAGGTTCCACTGTATTCATTTTCTTCCAAGAAAAAAATGAATGTGCGATACAGTACAAAGTTTAATTCGTTGACAGCCTAGTGAGCCTACCTAGTGGAATATTAAATAACCTGCGAAGAAAACAAAATTGTTGTACTACCAATACACTGTATAAGAAATAAAGAGTTATCACAAACAATTTGTCACATATTTTAGTTATAAAATCATCAAAAAACGCTTCAACCCTTAAGAAGTTATTAATTTCACTGCATGCAAATTATACACAATTTTATAATGCGTCCTTTTCATGTATAGTTCATTCTGAATAAATACTTTTCTCCATATAAAGTGTTCTCAATTTTGCTTCCTTGTATGTTCTCTTGGTTAAAAAGTGAGAAATCTAAATTGTCAGCAATTAATGATTTAAATGTTACTTATATCCATGTCAAATTTTCCTTTTGATCAAACATTGTGCTCCAAAGTCAAAATAAAAGTGGATTGATCACCCATCTTAACATGGATCTCAGCTTCATCAAACGCCGAGTTAACTTTCCTATTCCTTTTCCTATTAACTTCTCTGTAGAATGCTAGTACGCGTCATCACGCTGCAGCTTCTTCACAGTGCGAGCGAGGCAGTCCACCATGTCGCGTTCTGAATTGGAGCTTCATGAAACGCTGAAGCTAACTTTCATCTTCCTTTGTGCTCTGAAGTCCAATTAACTTCTCTGTAGAATGCTAGTACAAGTCATCATGCTGCAGCTTCTTCACAATGCGAACGAGGCAGTCCACCATGTCGCGATCTGCCTAGTAGAGTGTGATCACCCATCTGAACATGATACCTGAGCCTGAATCACTTCCTGTGAATTAAAGAGCAAATTAATGTTGCTATCAGTGAAATGCAAACAAATTATCCTTGACAAATTATAAAGTATTAATACTTAATGCTGGCATCACAAACTACATTGTACATGTGTTTACAAACTATGGTCACTTTGGTCTTCATAATAATCAAAACAATCTTCATTGCAGTATTAAGCGTATTAAGCCATTTTTTTAAATTTAACATAATCATATTATATAAAATACTTTATAAAAAAACAATACACTTCTTAATTTTCAGAAAACATATGTATTAGGTCAATATATATATTTGAATGTATTGTTCTTGGAAAATGATTCCTTCAGAACTCGATATAGACACACGCGTGTGCACGGGCGTAGACATGACATTGATACCCATTCAAGTGGGGGGGGGGGGGGGGGGGGGGGGTGAGCTATTCATTCATCGGATTACATCCCCCCAGTTGAATAGGTATTACGTAACTCGCTACGCCCGTGCGCGTGTGGTTGTACACACTGCCTTTACAAAATGTTATGACTAATGAATTAACAATTCTTTCAATCAATCTCAGTCATACAAGACCGAGTCCAGGCAGTCTTGGCAAGGGCAAGGAAGAGTAGCAAAAGAGTCAAGTTTTCAGATTCATTCTTCATTGTAATTGTGTCTTTGTCATTTTACTTCAAAACAAAATCAATGTCCGATGTCGATGACATTCATAAGAAATTGTATTTTAAAAAAGAAAAAGATAATGGACAATTTGACTTTGTCTTTGACTTTGGTTTGCAGTTATTTTATATTTCATAATCATAAATAAAACTAAAATGAAAAATACCTTTGGCTTTAGCCTTATCAGATGCAGCTTCTAGCCTCTGCTTGGTTGCCATTCCCCGTTGTTGCTTCGTGGAATCAGTAATGTACTGGTAACATTTTCGATGAAATCCAGCATCTCGTGGCAAGGCCATATCCAAAAGCTTGGGCACTGGCAGTCCGACCCGAGCGGGGGGAACATCTCCGTGTCCAATGCTGGCGATGCTACACCGGTGGCATGATCATGATGACGGATGAAATCATTAGCTATTTCGGCTTGAATTCCGCTCAAATTTGAACAGATTTCAACACTTCTTAGAAACGTTGTCCAAGTCGAAATGCTGAAAGGTGTTATTGTATGGTCAATAATACCAGGGTTGTGACAATAACACCTAATTAAGGGGGTTTTGCCCTTACAATCAGGTGCGAAACGTCATCGGATTGCATGTAGCTAATTACGCGTAGATCTCATACGATTGGCAGTTAATACGTTGTAGCAACGGCCATAATACGTCTCTTCCAATTGGACTATTCACATCGCTTTTGGCGCACGCTTTACAACGCGTGACGTAATTGGACAATTCTCCGTATTACTATTATAGCTTGTTTCGGCTTAATAATCCAACTTATCTATTACATTACTGAAATTTTCGGGCACGCTGGAGGTGGGATAAAGTGAATTTTATATATTCATATTTTTCCTGTTATGTACAAATATTTTCATGTTCTGCCGGGGACGGGACTACAAGAACGAACGCTAGGACGGTACGGCCCACAGTCTAAATGAATCATGATATTTTGTTACAAAAACTTACTCATTATGGTATACGAGGCACAGCCTTAAAATGGTTTAAGAATTATTTAAATAATCGAAAGCAATTTGTATCATTTCAGTCAGTAAATTCTCCTAAATTAAATGTGTTATGTGGTGTTCCACAAGGATAAAATTTAGGCCCCCTTTTTTTTTCTTATTTATGTTAATGACATAGTAAAATCATCTCCACTTCTTACTTATGTACTTTTCGCTGATGTCTCTAACATATTTTACTCCCATATATGTTAAAATACACTGATTTATACTCTCAATTATGAATAAGTTAAAGTTTCAACATGGTTTAAATGCAATAAATTGTCCCTTAATTTAGATAAAACGTGTTTTATAAATTTTTGTGCTTCCCAAACAAACCTTGATCAGGTTATAAATATTGTTATTGGTGATATTTCTATAGTTGAAAGGAAATCAACCAAATTCTTAGGTATAACTTTGGATTCAAAGCTCACTTGGAATGATCATGTAAATAATATTACAACATCAATTTCAAGGGCAGTACTGTTGGTGTAATTGGTAAAATTAGGGACCTTGTAACTGAGAAAACACTTTATATATTATATAATGCATTAGTGTTTCATTATCTTACATACTGCAATGTTGTTTGGGGGAATTGCAACATAACTAAGATTAATATGATTTTCCTCTTGCAAAAAAGAGCACTCAGGATTTGTACTCATTCTGATTATTTAGCTCATACAAATCCGTTTTTTTTTAAATTATGTGATTTGCACTTATATCAAACAGCAATTTGTATGTTTAAATACACAAAACATTCATTTCCTCTTTTTCATGACGTATTTATTCCTAATTCATCACTTGTTCACTCATACCCAACGCGTCATTGTACTGATTTTCAATTACACAATCCTAAAACTTTGTTAGCGCATAAGTCCATAAGATATCATGGTCCGGACATTTGGAATGCACTCTCTGGACATATTAAACAATGTACATCTCTTTATCTCTTTATCACTTTATTCATTTAAAGCTACTCTTAAAAAACACATTATCTCACAGTATAATATATAAAGCTAAACAAAAAATGATATTTATAAAACTTAATAAATTAAATTAAATGTTGGTCTCAAATTTCAGAGCACCGATGATGATCCAACATTTTGGCGCATTAGGACACTTGCACTTGCACACACACGCGCACCACTTGTACACTTGTTTTTGTTTAATTTCTCTGTCTTGTACGTATAATGAGCCTCATAAAAATGAGATTCACATGCTAATTCTATAATTATTTATATTGAATTGAACTGTTAGTATCTATCTTTAATTAAAGTATATATTATCTGAGTATCATGGAACCTCTTGTTATGTTGTATTACTTAGCCAATATTTCACAATTTATTGTATTTTAGCTCGGTTGACCGTCTGCTCAAGCTTTTGCTTATAACGGCGACCTTCTGCTTTCTTTCTTTGTACACGCAATGGCCAAACGTATAAGCTCTTACGTATGTAGAAATATTTTTGTTCTATATGTTGTATACTTTTTGCCTACCTTATGTTCTATATTATTATCCATGTTGTAACTGATTTGTTTATTGATTGCAGAAAATAAAGTCTTTGAAATGGAACGAAATGTATACTCAAGATTTACCATTTTATAGCAAAAAGAAAACATGGATAAGGCTTGTAATTTTTACGATTTGTGAATGAGGTCTGAATGTTTGACTCAAGTATAGTCTTTACCTATATGTAAATCATTACTTCTAAAATAAAATTTAATTAAATTGTCATGATTTAAATGTACGTAATGTTGTAGGAAAATATTCTGCATGATAGCTACCTAGATAACTTTGGCGTTTACTCTTGCAACAACATACATCGATAAGCACTATAAGCGCTATACAGGGTGGACCCAAACAAATTGGAACGGGGCACTTCCCAAATTAAAGTAACAACATGATTATGTCCATAGGATAAAGTGTCTTTTCCAATGAAAAATGATACCAAGAACAGTTTTGGTCGTGTACTTTTTGTTTTAGGGCGCTGTGAGTAACACCATGTCAGGTTCTCTTTTTTGTCAATTTTGGCCAAGTCAGTGCCTGATAAATAAGACTTACTGCCCGACATACCATTGAACACGCGATTATTCCGCGCGCCATTGTTAGTGTGCATTTAGCTGTGTGCCGAGCGGTGCCGAGAGAATGGGTCTCACTCAAAGCGCCCTAAAACAAAAAATACACGCCCAAAATTACTTTTCTTGATATCGTTGTTCATTGGAAAGGACATCCTATCCGATGGACATGTTCATTTTGTTACTCTATTTTGGGAAGTGCCCCTTTCAATTTTGTTTGGGCCAACCTGTATTATTATGATCAAGGGCGAACGCCATCATTAATGTGGAAAGCGTTAGGTTGACGATTAGCTTATTTAACGGGTAGTACAGTTTTGGCAAGGCTGAACTTTAGTAACCAAACATGGACAGTAACATTATAAACTAATAGTTATAACTCCACCATGCTTAAAAGGTATACAAAAATAAAAACGACTAAGTAAAAAGCCCATTATCATTAAAAAGAGTCATTAAAACACGAGAGGGCGCTCTCTAAAAAGGCATTGGTTTTAACCATTTTTCATACAAAATTATGCATGTGATGTTTTATTGAAATCATGATTAAATAGAGAAATCATCAACAGCTATTTAAAAAAAGCTTTTGAAAATTTTAGAAAAAGTGCATGCATTTAAATCTTTTGAAAAATTCATCTTATTATTTGGGCCCCAAATAGTTATAAGATCAGATATATTTATTGACATTTCAGCCGTTTCTGGACCGATTTTGACCAATTAAAGTTTATTCTGCCATTAAAATTGCATGTTCTCTCAAATTCGACACTCAGTTTGTCATTACCTCACAAAAAACTTGTGATGTGCAGCGCCCTTTTTACCAAAACTAAACTACCCCTTTAAAATACGATACATATATAATTGTAAAACCTAGGGTTTTAAGAATTGCACCATAATCAGTTAGGCGCAAGATTACTTTTCCAATCTTTCTGAAAAGCACGGTTTTTCAATCTTTTGGACCCTAATGAATTATGCATAAGCCGTACACCCATCATGCATTGCGCTACTCCGCGTGTTATGTCTATAGGAAGAGAAATTTTACTTTTGTACCTCAGTTGCTCAAAATCTTATTACGATAAATCTAACCATGACAATTTTTGTTAAGAATTGGTGTACTAAAAGATGAATAACGTAAGTTTATTAATGTGAAAATCGGGTATAAGGTGAAAACTATGAGCACGCTATAACATATAACACTAAGTTATGCAGGTATGTGTGTGTGTATGTGCATTTGTTTACGTGTGCATGTGCATTTTTGTATGTTTGTACGAATGGAGTGTACGTGCGTGTGTGTGCTTGTGTGTGTGCGTGTGTGTATCCATGTGTGCGTGTGTGTATATGCGTGTGTATGTGTGTGTATGTTTGCGCGTTTGTTGTCTGTGTGCGTATATTTGTGTAAATGTTTGCATGCGTGTATTTGTATGTGTGTGCGTACGTGTGTGTGCGCGCATGTGTATCGTTAGCGTGTGTATTGTTAGCGAAGAATTTGAAAAGGTTAGTGGTTTAAAGGTGAATAAGGAAAAGACACATTTTATGTATATGGGTGAGGAAACAGGAAAACCAGATTGGCCTTTATTTGGAGAATTTGTTAGGGTAGTACAAATTGTAGGTGTTAATTTTTCAGTCGATTTTAGATTAAAAGATGATTAAATTATAATGAAATATTAAGTAAATAAAACAAAAAAATAGGTTGGTGAAAACAGCGGGATTTGACTATCATGGGTAAAATACATTTATTGAATACGTATGCATTAACAAAGTTAAATTTATGTTTCATCCCTCCTTTTATGGGTTTATATACAAGTGGAGAAAATATCATTTGAATTTATATGGGGAGGGAAATATCATATGAAAAGAAAAATTATTTATCAGAATTATAATTATAGTGGAGTTAAAATGATTGATTTTGAAATATTTGTTAGAACGCAGTGTATAATGTGGGTAAAACGACTTTTATATGGAGAAAGAAATTTGGGATGGAAGTTATTCTTTGATTATAGCTTAAGCTCAGTGGGAGGAAGGCTAATTTGTTTATGTGATTATGAAATGAAAAAGATGAAGTTCATGTTAAAGATTCCACCTTATTTTTTGAAAATGTTGAAAGCTTGGCAAGAGATTAATAATGTAAGGCATTTTAATGGTTGCACGAATCGAATTATTTTTAATAATAGGAACATATATATAAAGAATAAGACTGTATTTGATAAAGAGTTATTAGAACGAGGGATCGTTATGTTGAATCATATTATTGATAATGGACATGTTAAACCCGTTGCATATTTTGAACCATGGTATGACAGGTGATAATTTGCTTACAATAATTGATATATATAATGCGACTCCGAGAGATTGGAAAAATGAGTTCAGTTTAAAAAAAAATTGTGACGTAGACTTAATTAATTATAATATAAACTTACATATGTTTGAAAAATATTAAGCTTTAAGGATGTATACCATCAAGTAAAATATATGCTTATTTTATTCGAGAATTGCCAAAGTCATATAATTTACAATAATGGATGGACAAAATAATTATAATTATACAGATAAAGAATTAAGTGAATGTTTTTTTAGACAACGAATAACATTAATGATAGGGAGGCAGAGAGAGTTTCAATTTAAGTTACTGCATGGAGAAATTTATACCAAAGAACATTTATTTAGATTTGGATTTGTTGAAGATAATTTATGTTCGTACTGTAAACAGGGAAGGGAAACATATTCACATATATTTTTGTTTCGTTTAAATGTAAAATTTGTAAATTAAGCGT